>CAUYRH010147505.1:0-30769 GCA_963574655.1 Perodicticus potto | reverse complement strand
AATTTCTCCTTTATAATAATTTTTTTTTCCAATTTTAATATCAGGTGTATCCAGATGAAGTAGAATGATTTTGAAGTATTTCTTCTTTTTCTATTGTCTATAAGATTTGGCATGATCTGTTTTTTGAAATTATCTTTTATTTTTATTTATAAATATTAGTTGTCTATTTTTTGAGACTTTGGAAAAAAATAAGAAGTTAACTGATGACTCCATACTGAACCTCAGAGTCAAAGCATTCTATAATAGACATACTCTTATTTGACAATGTGAATGTTACTTTTTTTGCATTATTATTATTATTGCTCAATAAAAAAATAAAATAAAAATAAACCTGAGAAGAACAGGGCAGGCTTTGCTGGGTGGGCACCCTAGCTACGTATAGCATCATGGTGACAGGATTGTGTCACTGTTTTGGGTAAGAGAAAGGGGGGTACTGTGGGTACAACAGGAAAGAAGATTGGAAAATTTCATTGGAAAACACTTTAGGTTTTTAGGTAAGATCCTGAATTCTTGGTTAAGCCATTTAGATTTAGTACTATCATAACTACTGACAGATTTTGAGTAAAGAATAACATAATGAAAACCCTACTGCCAGATAGTTGTAGCATGAGAAGGGAAAATAAGTATACACATATGGTTAAATATGTGAAATCATCATAATAGGACTGGGGTGGGAAACAGGGTGGGGAGAGGGCCTCTGTCAGTATGATATATAAAAAAGTGAATGTTTCTCAAGAACGAATTGCATAACTTTCCAGTACTGTATATATAGTAATGATGATGCTAATAAGAGGCATAAAAAGTGAGTTTGATTCACTAGGTCTTAGTTCAAAACTATTCCTAACAGACACAGTCATTATTTTTGCATGCAACTGCTTCTCCTGAGAAACAAAGTTGCTCTAAACAAGTCAAACTTCCAAGTAGGGTAAATAATTTTCTTATATTCTTTAGCAATATCCTTCTTTATAAGCATTACAAAGGGAATCATCAATTACACATCAGTAAGATAGTGCAATTTCAGCTCCCACAATCCATGAAATAACCAATTAGGAATTAAATAAGCCCTTAAGTGATCTACTGAACAATCAGCCTTTCTGCCACATGCCCATATCCATTAAACTGTAGAATGTTGTTCATTAGTCATAATGTACGATTGCAGGAATATGGAACAGGTCTCCAACTATAAACTATTTCTAACTATAGACCATTAATAGCAGTTGCTCTTATTTTAGCATGTTTAAGGCTGTGACCCTGAAAAATACTATAAACTTAACCTAAGCAGAGTCATGTCCTGATTGTAACAAGATTTTTACAATTTTCAGAAATTTTACAGCAAGAGGCAATTATCCATAAGTCCAGTCTCCCTCATGAGCCCCCTACCATCTGTTCTACAAATAAACGTGAACTAAAAAATAATCTGGTTGTAGATGGAGAAAAGAAACAAGTCCTCATGATATTTCAAGAGGAGGTTCATTTTCCAGTTAAAAATGATTTTTATTTAAAAATAATAATTTAAAAGAGAAACAGTGGTTTGGGAGTAGAGGAGAGGCTGGACTGCTAAACTAATAAAGCAAGAATTTAAGAGCATGAGAATATGTAGTATGGTTTATGGAATAATCCAAAGGAATTTTAACTAGATTGATCTCCATTCACTTGAGTCTTGACTTTTTCCTTTGGAGACCTCTACAGCTAGTTTGCAAAGGTAAAACACCTTGTGTATCCATTTGTTGACCTATTGAAGTTTCCATTCTGAAATGCTTCCTTAATGATAGGCTGGTACTTTTCCTTCTCAAGGGTGGTTATCTTTTGGAGATGATGTGTTAGTTGTCAGGATTTACTTTTTAATTTTATATTGGATTTGGTAATAACAAGATGGAGGGAAAGTTTTTTAACATTGCTGTGTTAATTTTAGTTGAGAAGTGGGCATAAGATCCCAAACTAAGTATCCTGTAGCTGGATCTCTAAATGTAATTTCAAAGTGTGAGATAAATCAGCAAGCCTGAGATGAGCAACTGCTGTGTGCAAAGCATAGTGGTGTGGAAAATACAGAGAAAAATAGCTAATGGGGCCTGCTCTCAAAGAGCTGACAGTCTGTGAGAAAGCAGGCAGTGAATACAATGGGGCATTTTTGAGTCCCAATTTAGGGACTTCCTAGCAAAGGGAACAACAGGCCTCAGTCTTAGGAAGTTGTAAGAATTATGCTTTAGAGAACTGGGAGAAGGAATGTTCCAGACAGGGAGCAGCATTTCTAAGGTCATGAGTAGAAGACAGGAGAAGGGAACAGCAAGATGTTCTGCCTGACTTCAGTGTGTAGTATGTGAGAGTGGACAAGAATCATGGAGGGTCTTGCATGTCACATGAAAAAGTTTAGGTTTCATCCTTAAGGTGGTGGGAAGTGACATGATCAGCTTTCCTTTGTGCCAAGTGAAAGAGGCCCTATGTCAATTTGAAACTTACACAAATCCAAAGTGATTTCTGCACCCTTTGTTCACAGAAAAATTAAACAAAAAACACATCATTTTCTTTTAAAATTTATTTCTGAATTCTAATTTGTTAACCTGGTTAGATAATTTTGTTGTAGCTAATTAAAAGTGGTTTTAGTCCCCATCTATAATAGTGCTACAAAGGCAAATTGAATATAGATTTCATTCTAAGAGTAGCACAGATCTGTTGGTAAGCTTAAATTGTGATCATACATAAGCAGTAGGGAAATATCTTAGCTCAAGAAAATGTACAGAAGTCACTCTGTCCTTAAAAATCCACACAGCATTTAGTACATTTCTAATTTTTCTCCACATGCAATGTAAGTGTAACCTATAAATCTCTTGAAGAATTTTTACTACTTTAGGTTTGTTCCACTGCAAAGTTTGTACTAAGTAAGACATATTAGAAGAATGGTTTGAAAACAAAATTGTAACTCAGCCTTTGCAGAAGTTACAAGAAGTTCTACACACTCAGCTTATTAGGCACAGAGTCCCTTAATCCCGTAAAACAAATTGTTGTGGTAATGATATAATTGTGTAAACACTGTGGAAGCATCACGTGTTATTTATTCTAAGTATTTTGCCACTTTATAACAGTGCTAGAATTTATATAGCCAATCTAATGGAGAACTTAATCACTACCTTCAACAAGTTAAGGCTATAAACTATATTTATATAGGCCATCAATGTGTACCTGGGGTTATCCCACTGCTGGTTTCTTAATGAAGAATGCCAGAATTCAGTGGTCAGAGCAAAAAACTTGCTTGGGAGCCTGAGACAGACAAGATGCTACAAGGCACCCTTTCATTCTGAAGGTGGCTTTGGTAAAGGATGAAGTGTGGGGGTTCCATCGAGAGCCTCCCTTAGTCAGTTGGCTTTCCAGAGATAGAGTATGCTGCTATTTCTCTTTTTTAGTAATTATAATTTGTGGATATAGCTGTCCTAAAGGTCAGCTGGACAAGCTGCTTTCTATGGTGATCTTACCTTGACCAAAGCAACCTCGGAAAAGAAGCATACAGACGGTGGCAGTGGGCTGGACTTTGAAGGGCAGCCTGTCCTAGTAAGGTAGAGGGATTAGATGCAGCGGTTCTCCACCTGTGGGTCACAACCCCTTTGGAGGTCTCCTGCATATCAGATATTTACATTACGATTCATAACAGTAGCAAAATTACAGTTATGAAGTAACAACGAAAATAATTTTATGGTCAGGGGTGACCACAACATGAACTGTATTAAAGGGTCGCAGCATTAGGAAGGTTGAGAACCACTGGATTAGAAGGTGGCTCAAGGCCAAAGCAGACAAGTGGAAAGAATATGTTGCATGTTGCACATGGCAATAAGTGGCCTGGCTGATGTGGTCATGTAAGAGGGCTCTCATCAGTTGAGGCCCAAGGAAAAGATGATTTTATATATATATGGAGCCACCTATTATGCTGCAGCAAAACTTCAGAGCAATCACATGGGACTGTCTGCATGGTATTAATGTATATATGTACAGTCAGTCACAAGCAGGTCTAAGTGGCAGCCTGTAGCCCAGCCTCACTAGCAAGGTGAAGATGGCAGAGCAGCTCTGCCAAGCTCCTGGGGTGCACTGCAGAGGTACAGGGCTAGGCCAGGGAAACAGCCCAAGGAGCAGTGCCCAAGGTCACCTACAGACCAGTAGGTCACACCACCTGGGATATGGCAGCCATTGGAGCTCTCACATTAAAAGAATGGTCTGAAATGCAAATGCAAAATGAAATATTTAAGTAGGAAGAAGGAGTGAGAAATGCAAGATGGAGACAGATAGGCTAGGAAGACAACAGGGAAGGAAGTCAGCCTAGCGTCACGCTGACTTGGCACACTGTCACCATAAGCATGGCACTTCCCTCAGTCTTGGAATCCTTCAGTTTTTCCTGTTAATCCTGTTATACCCTTCATATGGGAACAAGAGACAATCATATACACATAATTTACCCTCAGTTATAATGAAAGCATTTTGAGGAGGTCATTTGGTATTCAAAGAAACCAAAATCAACTTTCCAAAAGAATACTTTTCTAATATGCAATGGTTTTACTATATTACTAGCACAGTATTAGAAAAAAACAAAATTGGCTCCAAGATAAATTCTCCTCTGTGATAAGACTGAGTAGACACCGCATTCTGTACACAGTGATGTAGAGCACCATTCCGATTTGTGCACACTCCTCAGACCTGCCCCTTTGAGAAGCCAGGCACTCAGTGTTTTCATGTTAGAGTCTGATTCTGAGCCTTGTCCATATGAACAAAAGACCACAAATCCCTGTCCTGGCTTTAAATGCAGTTACTTTTATGTCATTCGAAAATATTTCCCATTTGTTCCCTAGTTCTAATTTATAATTTCATTACTGTGTTCAAAGACAATGACCATAATGTCCGTAAGATGCTCAATATAACAAATAAAAACTGCTGCTATCATTCACATTTTTCATATTTTTTTCTTAGCTAGAACTCGTTCATAAGCAAGCTCTCTCTCAGTGTTCCATATCAGTTCTGATTAGAGCTCTAGTTAGAGCTAGTAGTAGTCTTTATAAACATAGACGTGTCCTATAGCCACCCATAGCCTTTTCCTATGACAAAATATTATGAAATGCCAGAGATGTTAGATTCATTTTGTTTTGCCAGAACCCTTTCGTTTGGATGTTTGCAATTTCCCTAATGAGAAATAACTTTAAGAAAGAAAGACTGTCTTTGCCGGTTCTTGCATCCATTCATCTGGAATACGCCAAAGGAAGGGAAGGTTATTCAGTGCTATGATTTTCCTCCTAATTGGATTTCAGTCATATAGACCATATTGCACACATGACACTCAGCAGGGAAACAAAGACAGGATGCTTAATTATATGTAAGTACTCAGAAATTATATTAAAAATGCTGACTTTCTGCAGTTTTCTTGCTTCCTTCTGACTGTATACAGCAGAAGTACCACCTTGATGCCACTACCAACTCAGAAATCTTCCACTATTGAGTTTATTGAACACTTATTGTGGACCAGATGCTATTTTGAATTTATATTGTCTCAATAAGTCGCCACAGCAACATTGTGACATTGCTGTGATCCCTACTTGATAGAAGTAATAGTGAGACTTGGAGAGGTTAAATAATTTTCCCAGGACACAGAAGTGAAACATGGTGTTGCTTGGATTTGCTCTGAGACCTATTTGACTCTAAAACCCATGATCTTACCCGCTCTCTGTCTCAGTCATATTTCCGTCAGTGAGTTGCGTAAGAGAAAAATTTATTCTGTGGTTCTTAGTCTTTCCAAAAAGATCAACGAGTCCTCCTTTAAACTCTAATTCTTGGTATAATAAATTATACATAAACCTTAATTCTTGATGTAATAAGGCTAGTAAAAAACCTTGCATAATCAACTAAAGAAAGATACCATCTCAAATAAAATATTTTATAACTCAAAAATACTAGCAATGAAAGAATAGTATGATTCCTTTAATTCTGAAAACCATGAACACAGATCCACAATTGAAGGTCACTGACAGAGGCCCTCCTCACACCTATCTGGCAGCCTCAGCGTCAGCCACATGAACAACATATGTGCCTGAAGCCAAAGGTTTTCATGTAAAAGTTCCCATAAACAAATCATTATGTTTCTAGGGGAAAAAAATAATTCTAGACTAATTTTAAAATTAACAATATGATTTGCTCCATTTTTCCATTTTCTTCCAAAACGAAAACTTGTAATATGATAGACTCCATGGATGTGCTCCATGTAGTAACCATTTTCAGTAGATATAACAGATCTAAAGATGTAGACATCTTTTCTCTTCCTCTTTGTTTTTTAAATGCCAAGAGGTTCTCTTTAAGACTGACTTAGTTTGCCTTCTACCTTTAACACATCAACTATATAACCTGTTTGAGTCCACTGCCTTTTATACTTTATAGACACACAAACCACGTACAGGGCATGTTTCCCCCACTAGATTTTTTTCAGAATTTATGCTGCTAAATAGACATTAAGCTACTCTGAATTCCTGACCAGTATGTAACTTCACAGGTACACAACAGTGCATTAGACATCGAAGAGCTCTTTCTACTCATCCCACTCTGCTAACAGAGCATTTAATCCTATCCAGAAAGATGAGTCCATTTTTAGATTCTCCTTTGATCCTACAGATTAAAGGAAAAGAAAAGTCATTAGTGAAAAATGAAAAAGGAAGAAAGAAGAAATAGAGATATGTGACCAGGGCCCTCAAGAAAGCAAGAGCATGTTCAATTAGGTTTCCTGGGATGTAACATTTTATTTTATGTATTTTTTTAGACAGAGTCTCACTCTGTTGCTCTGGGAAGAGTGCCTGGCGTCATAGCTCACAGCAACCTCAAACTCCTGGGCTTAAACAATCCTCTTGCCTCCTGAGTAGCTGGGACTACAGGTGCCCACCACAACACCAGGCTAGTTTTTCTATTTTTAGTAGAGACAGGGTCTCATCTTGCTCAGGCTGGTGTTGAACACCTGAAGTGTCAGTGATCCACCCACCTAAGCCTCCCAGCAGTATGCATTACAAGCATAAGCCACTGCGCCCAACCTGGGGTCCAATATTTTAAGTTGGAGAAGAAAGAAGGGATTAGAAAATTTATCATAGTAAGCATTAATTTCAGATTCTTTTTTTTTCCTTTTTTTTTTTATTAAATCATAGCTGCGTACATTAGTGCAATCAAGGGGTACAATGTGCTGGTTTCATATATAATCCGAAATGTTTTCATCAAACTGTTTAGCATACCCTTCATGGCATTTTCTTAGTTATTGTATGAAGACATTTGTATTCTGCAGTTCGTAAGTTTTGCCTGTACCCTTCTAAGATGCACCTCAGGTGTGGCCCCACCAATTACCCTCCCTCTACTCAAACTTCCCCCCTCCCCTCCCTTCCCATATTCTTGTGCTATAGTTGGGTTATAGCCTTCATATGAAACCTACATTTCCTACATTGTTTATCCTATTAGGTCTGACAATTAGGTTAATGAATTTGACACTGTGTGCTTATTTGGCAGCACTATACAAACAACTTGGTAAGGTCTATAACCTTGGTATATCAGTCTTACTGTTGTTTGTCTTGATGTGTGGCATTCAGTATTGTTATATGTTTTTGTGTGCCATTGTGAAAATGTTGGACCTTAAATTAGAGCAATGAATAAACATTCATAAATTTTTTTGTTAAACTTGGCAAGAGTCAAAGCGAAATCAGGGACATGTTAGTCCAAGTTTATAGTGATAATGATATGAAGAAAAATGCTGTGTACAAATAGCTTAAATGTTTTTCTGAGGGGAGTGAAAATGTCAGTGATGAAAATAGGTCAGGGCAGCCAGTAATAAGTAGAACTGAAACATTGCAAAAATGTGTTGAATTGTGTGTCAAAATCATTGGCAGTTGGTGAGAAGTATAGAAGACCAAGCAAATATTGATAGAGAAACAGGAAAATCTTAACTGAAAATCTTGGCCAACAACTCAAGGCTCTTGCATAATGATAATGCAATAGCTCATATGGCACTGTTTGGAGTTTTTAGCCAATAAATAAATAGTAGTATTGGAACATACTCCCTGCTCACCTGATCATGTCCCCAGTGACTTTTTCTTTACCCAAAGATAAAGGGACTATTGAAAGGAAGACATTTTGATGACAGTCAGGACATTAGGCCATTCCAGAAAAAGTGTTCCAAAATTGCTTTGAGGGGTGGCTTTGATGCACAGCTTCCCAAGGGGAGCACTTCAGAGGTGACCATAGTGATGGTCACCAGGGAGGTATGTGGCACGTTTTCTAGGATGAGTTTGCACAGTTAGCTAGCATATATACAAGGTCTGATGAGTTTGTCAGGCCTTGTATATATGCTTGCTACTAAGTCTCAGCCACCTTTCGATGATAAACACCACATGTCATAACTTAGATTTGATCTCGGCTATGTAGGTGCTCAACATAAACTATCACTGTCAACTGCAGACTAACAGGTGTAATCTGTATCAACATATCCTTAAATAATGTACAGAAAAACACTTCTTGTTAAGTAATTACCACAGCTTTTGAATAAAGACGCAGTGTATATAGAGGAAAAAAATGGGCACAGAAATACTAGGACACAGTGGTATTAAATCACATGTTCACCCTTACCAGATGTGTGTCTGTGGGTAAGATACTACTTTACTCTTCTTAGTTTGTTTTCTCATTTGTGAAGTTAAGAATTTTAACTTCATATGATTATTCAGAGAATTGAAGCATATACATAAAATGTTAATCCAGGTGTTTACTAGACATTTGGTAAGCAGTAGGGATTAGTAACTGTAATGTTACCAGTATTGTGAATAATTATTTTGATAGTTAAATATCCAAGAGAGTTTTTAAATAATTTCTTTATATTAGGCAATTAGATAATATATATATTTTTAGGATTCTTGAAACTGAGGGGATTTAATGATAAATTTGATATTTAGATTCTTTTATAAATCTTTGATTGTTTAATTCACAGGTAATTCTTTGTGATATGTAGGGTTTCAGCAAACACACTGAGTTGTGTTTTCACCATGACAATCATAATTCAGAGCAATTCCATCACTCTCAAAATTCTCTTCATGCTGCTGTTTCATAGTTAACTCTGTACCTCTAACCAGTGGTGACTAGTGATCTCCTCTCTATTTCTATTGTTTTCCCTTTTCCAGAATGTCATATAAGTAGAACCATACATTGTGTATGTAGCTTTTTCTGTCTGGCTTTCTTAGCTTAACAAAATGCATTTGAGATTTATCCATGTTGTTGCATGTATCAATAGTTTGTTCCTTTTTGCTGGATAATATACTATTATATAAATATACTGGTTTTCTTTATCCATTTATTGGTTGAAGGACATTTGGGTAGTTTTCAGTTTTTTTATGATTGTGAATGTGGTTGTTGTAAATGTTTGCATGCAGTTGTGTGCATGTGTTTATACTATATAAATTTCATTTCTCTTTGGTGATTACTGGGATTGGGATTGCTGAATTACATGGTAAGGATGTGTTTATCTTTATAAGAAATGCTTTCCATAGCGGCTATAACAGTTTGCATTCCCACCAAGGTCATATGACTGTTCCAGGTTCTCTGTATCCTTGCCAGCACTCAGTATTGAAAGTTTAAAATAAATTTAAAGCCATTCTGAACAAGTGTGTAGTGGCATCTCATATAGTTTTAATTTGCATTTCCCTGGTGATTAATTATGTCAGCCTCTTCACTTGTACTTATTTTGCATCAGTGTTTCTTTTGACCATTGCATTTAACTTAATATAGTCATACATCAATCAACGACCAGATATGTTCTGAGAAACGCATTGTTTGGCAATTCCATTATGCAAACATGATAGAGTATATTTACACAGACCTGTATGGTATAGCCTATAACACACCTAGGCTATATAGTATAGCCGCTAGCTCCTGGGCTACAAACCTGTAGATCATGCATTTGTAACACAATGGTAAGTACTTTTATGTTTAGACAGAAAAGGTAGACTAAAAATATGGTATTATAAACTGTGGGACCACTGCCATTGACCAAAACTTTGTTAGCTGGTACATGGCTATATATCAGATATCTTCTCAGATAGTGTTGTGATCTTATTATTTTTCTTCCTCCCTCTTTCTCATCATCTTTTGTGAAATGTCAAAAGTACACAGAACCAAGACATTTAGCACAGTGAATAATTACTAAAAATAAATTTGTTAGTACTCTGAAAGCCTTCCCCATGCCCCTTCACACTTGGTTAAAGCTCCATTTCTTTTCCTAAAAGTAGTCACTTTCTTGCTCTTATAAATAGCTCTGACATCTAAGTATATATACTTTAACTTGGTTATTGTTTTACTTGTCAATGTCAGATTTGTGAGATTCATCCATGTTGTATAAAGCTGTAATTCTTTCATTTTTATTGCTGAATAATGTTCTTTTGGAGGAATGTGCTATTTATCCATTCTGCTTTACATTCGGATTCTTTTGAGTTTTTGGTATTATGAATAATGCTACAGTGAACATTTCAATGTGTTCCTTGGTGCTGTGTACATTCATTTTGGGTGCATATTACTTAAGAATAGAGTTATTGGGTTATAAAGAATATGCTGTTCACCTCAGGGGATAATGCCAGATTGTTTTGCACAGCGGCTTTTACTAAGAGTACTTCTGCCAGCAGTATACCAGAGTTCTTAATACTCTACATTCTTCAACACTTGGTGATCTTTCTAGGTTAGCCATTCTAGTGGGCATTTAATGGTGCATGTGATTTTAATCTATACAGTCTTTCATTGATCACCGATGAGGTTGGGCATTGGCTATCATATTTTGTGAAATGCCTATTTTAGACCCTTGATCCTATATGTGAGTTCTTTATATCATCTGGATCTAAGCCTTTTATTAGTCATATATGTTAAAAATAACTTTTTTCACTATATGGCTTGTTTTTACCATTCTCTTAAGGGGTCTTTATTGTTTTGCTTTTCTGTTATTTACCTGGAATTGATTTGAGGGGGTGGTATATTATGTGAGGTAGATGACCCAGTTATTGCATATTGAGATTCATATAACTTAAGGATGTGATGGAATACTTATTAAAATAGTACTTGGCACTTGGTTTAGAGGAATGACATGTTTATGTGAACTCATTATCATTAGTGTCTATTATTTACTAAATCTGGAGACTGACACAAAATATAGATAAAAATCTAAATGTTTATGAAATATTTTATACTGTTTGGAAAAAATCAATCCTAAAATGAAGAATATAGGTCACATTCATTGTGTGCCTATACCACAAGGGTTGGTTTTGTTGGACAGATTGTTTCTAAATGCCAGTTATAAACCAAGCATAGCCTAGATGCTGAGTACCCAAAGATACACACACTGCTTAGGAATTTGTGACCTATGATAATTCTTTTTTTTTTTTTTTTTTGTTTGTAGAGACAGAGTCTCACTCTCTCGCCTTCCGTAGAGAGCTGTGGAGTCACAGCTCACAGCAACCTCCACCTCTTAGGCTTGAGCGATTCTCTTGCCTCAGCCTCCCAGGTAGCTGGACTATAGGCGCCCGCCACAACGCTCAGCTGATTTTTGATGCAGTTCGGCCGGGCCGGGTTTGAACCCGCCACTCTCAGTATATGGGGCCGGCGCTACTCGCTGAGCCACAGGCGCCGCCCCCTATGATAATTCTTAATAACTGTTTACTTGTTTTTATATTTCTGTGAAATATAATAGGTAGTATTGCTAGTTTTGCACATGTGAGAACTGAGTCTCAGAGAAATTAGATCACATTTAAAAGTTGAAATTGAAAACTCATTCTCTTTTTATTATACTTCATTATTTATTAATACAAATATTAAGAAACAAACATACATTCTAATTCAGGTGTCCTCTGATTTAAGATGATAAGATTTGAGCTATTAGCTAGGCATGGGAGCTAACTCACAATCCTAGCACTTTGGGAGGCTGAGGTGGGCAGACTGCGTGAGGTCAGGAATTTGAGACCAGCCTGAGTAAGAGTGAGACTTGTCAGTACTAAAAATACAAAAAATTGGCCTGTCTCTACTAAAAATACAAAAAATTAGCCTGTCTCTACTAAAAATACAAAAAATTAGCCTGTCTCTACTAAAAATAGAAAAAATTAGCTGGGCATTGTGGTGGTCACCTGTAGTTCCAACTATGTGGGAGGTTGAGGCAGGAGGATCACTTGAACCCAGGAATTTGAGGTTACTGTAAGCTAGGCTGACGGACGGACGCCAAAGCACTTTAGCCTGAGCAACAGAGTAAAACTCTGTCTCAACAACAAGATTTGAGTTGTTGCTTTACATAGCAGTTTTATGGACCAGGTAACCTAAGGGTCCGGGAGTCAGCACAGTGACTTTCTTTCCTTGATCTTTTCTGGTTCAAGAAAGTCAGATGCAACAGATGAAGTTAGTTATACTCAACTTGGAGAAGGTTCAAAGAAGCTGTGTAAATATCATTAAGGTTTTTGGAAATAAATCCTTTGAGATTTATTTAAATCCTCCTTGAGAGGTGACTGAAAAGATTGAACTTATTTGTTTAATAAACCTAGAGAAAGATGGAAGAGTTAAAAATGAGCACAAAATAATGATTAGGAAGTGAAGATTTAATCATTATATATTCACATACATCGAGGTGAGGCGTTCAGTGAACATATTTTGGTTAGAAATACTCACATTGGTTGTGCCACATGCATTGTTTGAAGTGTATTTGCTAGGAATTAAACTCTTAAGTGTAGCTGGTAGACATGGCTCATGTCTGTAATCCCAGGGCTTTAGAAGGCCAAGCTGGGAGGTTTGTTTGAGGCCAGGAGTTTGAGACCAGCCTGGGCGATCATGTCTGGAAAAAGCAAAGAAACACCCCTCACAGGGATAGGGAAATATTTGGAGCAGAGTCTTAGCCAAAACATATTTGTAATTTGTGACTTTAATATCTGAGAAAGTCCTACTTCATCTCTGTTTTATGCATGAATAAAAGAAACGTCATATATATGAGCCTTGTGTGTGGTGATAGCTTTTGAATTCTTAAAGTCAGGGCTGAAACTTTGTTTCTTAAATAGTTGTTAGTTATTTTAAGCTAATTGGTTCAACTCCCAATAATGCTGTCTGTTTCTTCATCATTTTACTTTTTTTTAAACTTTATTCAAATTAATAATATGAGGGTACAATATTTAGATTACATTGTTCTCACTTTCAGGGCTTCATCGTTATACAAATAATCCTAATTTTTTTTCTCAAGGTACAAATATGGTCAATGTTTTTGACTACATCATTCTTAGTTGAGTCAGTGAATAGACCTCAAAAAGGTCCCCCCCCCCATTCATTACTAAATAATTTGTGTTAATCAATATCCACATAACAAAGACTCATGAGTAAGTAAATTCTGGTCTTTTGGAAACAAGCAAAGGCACACTGGTCATCTCACAGAATTAGTGCTGTAAGGCTGAGAATCTGGTGCTTCTTGGATGTGATGGTATTCTAAACTTCACCCTACTTTGTTTATATGCAAATTGGAAATAAACTTACTTACAGAAATAACAGTTGGCACAAAGAAAACCAAATAATTTTTTTAAAATTTTCCTTTTATATTATCTATGGATGAGCCAGAAGGGAACAGCGTGCTTGTTTGCAATAGAAATTTTCTGAGTACAATAAATAATATTTAGCTATTTGCTTTAGGCATTGCTTATTCTTCTGTACTCATTGAAAGATTTAACTCTTTGTTAAAATGTTATAAAAAACTAATACCCATTTGCATCTGAAATAAGAAAATAAATTATATCGAGCAGTTAGTTATATCCTGTAAAACTATAAGTTTATGCTGAACAGCTTAGGTGCTTTGTTATTTTGCTTGAAAAACAAAAAAGAAAACCTAACCAAGTATTACTAATTTGATTTCTAATATATAATTTGCATTTAGGTAGCAAATCAAAGTCTTTTGAGATTTTCTCAAGCCTCGTAAGCATGCAAGTGTTATTAGTGTTATGTATATGTATCTATAAATGTGTTTGAAATTAAGACATTAATAAACAGTTCGTATTATGCCATATATTAACTAAGTATGAAGTGTTCATTTCTGTTGGCTTTTAACTATCCACAGCTGTTTTATGTTGTTTCAATAAAGTTGTAGTATATTCTAATTTTTCCCATGGATATTCCTGAAGAGTTATTGGGATTTTCAGTCCTATCTGCTCCACCTCTCTGAGGAGTTGAACACCAATGGCTATGGATTTAATCAATCATGTCTAAAGTAATGAAGCCTCCTCCATAAAAACTATAAAGGTAGGGCAGGGTTTGGAGATGTTTCCAGTTAATGAACACATGGAGGTGTCTAGATAGTGCCATAAAAGCGTCCTGCCCCTTCCTGCTTCTTAAATAGAAATCTGGTTAATTCAATCATATTTTAAGGAAAATTGAGGTTCTTAAAACTTAAGGTAATACTGTGGTGAGTATTTAATATGACCTAAATTAAGCTTTTATAATATGAGTAGCCATTTAGATTAAAGTTATAAATTTTGAACATTATTTTTTAGAATTGTTTAAACTGGATCATCCTTATAAGAGTTTTAAATTATGGCTAATAGTACTTCATATATACTAATTGTATGGTCTTAGGCAAATCACTTAACCTCTTTAAACCTTAATTTATTCTAAGGAAAGAGATTTTATACCTAGGGTTGTTGAGTATTTTGTATAATAATTACATAATACTGTCCTCACCCATTGTAAATATTACTGAGTATATATAGGTATAGATATAAGTAAAAACGGTAATAGACCAGTTAATTGTGATTGCAGGTAGGGTTTGTGACTTACTGATACTAATTTTATGCCATTTATCTTTTTACTATATATTATATTTATAGACCCCTGTACAATGGAAAAAAAAAACCACAAGTATTATTCTCCTACTACCTACAGTCAACACAAAACACTTCTGGTCATTAAAATGTGTGGGTTTTCCCCCTCCACATACCAAGTTGTTCTCTGTTAGACACTGATTGGGTGTCCTAAACTTACCTTAATTTTTGACACTAACTGGAGTTAGTGCAGAGTGAACCCACAGGTTAAAGGCTCCAACTTCACATCAATCAGAAGCCCCAAGCTATTGCCTGTGCTTTTGATTGAAAGGCTATAAATTGGAGGTTCCCACAGTCCTTTTCTCTGATTAACTTATTTGCTAAGAGTAGCTCACAGAACTGAGGGAAGCAATTATGATTACTGGTTTAGTATAAAGGATATCACAAAAGATAAAAATGAATAGCCAGATAGAAAAGATGCATAGGCAAGGTATGTGGGAAGGGGCAGGAAGCTTTTATGTCACTATCTAGCCACCTCCATGTGTTCGTTAACTGGGAATATCTCCAATCCCTGCCCTGCCTTTGTAGTTTTTACGGATCATTACTTTAGACATGATTGATTAAATCCATATCCATTGGTGTTCAACTCCTCAGAGAGGTTGAGCAGATAGGACTGAAAGTCCTAACCCTCTGTTCACATAGTTCCCCTGGCAACCAACCCTAGTCTGAGGCTGTTCTGGAGCCCTAGTTATCTCGTTAGCATATAAAAACGCCGTTGTTATTTTGGAAACTCCAAGGGTTTTAAGAATTGTGTGCCAGGAAATGGGACAAAGACCAAATTTATATTCCTTACTGTGAAATAACAGTATCATAACCTTAAATGTCTTTAGAACCCTTCATTATGGATTTCAATATTTCTAGGTAACATTTCAGTTTACTATGGATATATTACATAAAAGTGAAAAACTGAAATATTCAGTGTCAAATAGCTAATTATACACTATGACCTTTATGTAGTGTTCTTTCCTATGCTTTGCCATGGTGAAGGAAAAGTTCTTATGGGTTGAACTATTGGTGTCAGAATTTATAGCAGTGGTTGAATTTATTCTAGGAAACTTGTCTGAAGATCTGTCTGGACATGAACGTGGGAAGATATAATGAGAATTACTTCGTTACCTTGATTGTAATAGAGACATTACATAAATTATATCAGTTACTTTGATTGTAATAGGGACAAGGTAAAATTAGTATTCTAGGAATAGGGGATCCTTTGACTCTTAGTTCCATTCTAGAAGACCTTACACGTGCTTGAAAATGTGGAAATATTATCCTGGAATGTAGAAATATTGGTTTTTTTGCTTAATTTATTCAAGAAATATTTTTTGGCTGTGCTCAGTGGCTCATGTCTTTAATCCTAGCACTCTGGAAGGCTGAGGTGGATGGATCGCCTGAGCTCAGGAGTTTGAGACCAGCCTGACCAAGAGCAAGATCTCATTTCTACTAAAAATAGAAAAAACCATCCAGGTTTTGTGGCAGGCACCTGTAGTCTCAGCTACTCAGGAGGCTGAAGCAAGAGAGTCACTGGAGCCCAAGAGTTGGAGGTTGCTGTGAGCCGTGATATCACTGCACTCTACCGAGGGCGACAGAAGGAGATGTGTCTTTTTTTTTAATACAAAGCATACTATACGCTTTATCCGTATTGTTAATGGAATGAGGCAGATTTTCCAGCCTTATAGAGATCTTGATTAGCTGCTAGTTTTTCAGTAGAGTTTTATCATGTACCTATCATATTTGAGATATGATGTTAGCTATTTGAGGATATGGCAGTTTTATAAGTGAGAAAAAAGAAGGAAGATAGAAGATGTCTTACAACCCATAATAATTAAAAATAAGAAAAGGTGCAAAAAAATAAAATAAGAAAAGGTGAGTTTTAATCAGTTTTAATCATTGTTTTTATAATCTTACCAGGTTCATTGCCTGCTGCCCAAAAGGAAGCCAATACACCGAGACAGCAGGGGTTATAGCAGAGTTTAACATCACAAGTGTTATCTGAGGAGATGGAAGTTCCCAAATCTTGTCTTCCTCAGAATTTGGGAGAAAGGGTTTTAAAAGATATTTTTGGGAAGAAAAGGGGTAGGCAGTTGGGTATGTTGATTGATTGGGTTTGGGGTAGAACCTTAGGTGTCCAGAAATGTCCAGAAATTATCTTCTTGTGCTGAATCAGTTCCTAGATGAGAGTTGCATGACCAGTTGAGTCAATTCCTTGATATGGGCCACTGGTCTGAGTGGGTTAGCTAATTCACTGGAAGGTAGGCCTGGAAGATATTTCAAAATCTAGCTTTAGGTTTCACAAGGATAATGTTATCTATGGAGTCATTAAGAAAGTTAAGAATCTTCACGACTGTCAGGAATGTAATGTCTGACTAGCAGTTACTGGAAAGCAAACTACGGAACAATCGCTGGTTATTTTTTAGCTGTGCCTGTACCTTTGAAGAATTCAGGCCCTACTACAGTCCCCACCTTGTGGCCCTTTACTAATTTTATAAGGGCAGTTTTAGTTCCCTGTGGGCTTTATCCTGTCTCATTCCTGAGATGTGGGCAAATGAGATGGAAACAGACAGATTTATAGATCTAGCTGCTTCTTGCTGACAAGGGACAAAGTTGGAGTTGAGCCCAGGGTAAGAAGAATGAAACTATTTCTCACTTTTCTTCAAGTATTCACGTGTGCTCAGTTGCAGACCTAAAGTTTGCATTATAAGAACATAATAGCTCAGGAGTCCACCCACCTCTATCTCCCAGAGCGCTAGGATTACAATAGCTATTGCAATTTTTAAGATAATTTCTGGACAGAATAATATAGGATATTGTAAAAGCTTTCTTGATAGTGTTCAGTTGTATTCATTCTATTATTAAAAAATTAATTTTCTAGATACACAGGTTTTTATCACAATTTTAGTTTTGCAAAAATTTCAACCATGATGGGTTGTGACAGTGAAGAATTTTTCAATGAATTATATGCAGATGCTTTATCTGAGTAAGTGATTCTGAAATATTTTGTAGTGATCTGGAAAATTATAGTTTATTAGAAGACAGTTATGCATCTTAGATTACCAAACAGCAAAAAATAAATGTAATAGAATCTGATAATGAAAGTGATTTTAAAGAAGAGTATATTGAAAATGATATTATACTAACCTTGGAGGATTATACAGATATTTTGGGTATAACTGTTGAACTTAGTGATCCCCAGAGGATCAGTGAAGTGATAGACTTACTTTTATAGACTTACTTTTTTTTTTGATTTAGTTGCTTCTCATAACCGATTTATACCACCGCCAAATGGAACAATTAAAAAAACTCCTAAAACTGTATGATGGATAGAAATTACCACTAGTTATGTGAAGAAATTTCTTGGTTTATTGATATTGATTGAAAAAACAAAAAACCCCATCACATTGTAGAGATTATTGATCAATGGAACCTTGGATGCCTGTAATCCTAGCACTCTGGGAGGCTGAGGTGAGTGAATTGCTTGAGCTGAGTAGTTGGAGACCAGCCTGAGTAAGGGTGAGAACCTGTTTCTAAAAGTAGCTGGGTGTTGTGGTGGTTGACTTTCAATGACTTTCTCATTATTTTCAACATTTGTTATCTATTTAATTTTAATTATGTAGTTCAAAATAATTTTAAAATATGAATTAGACAAAATTATCTTTCTATGAACAAAAATATGTTTCTGTGTTTTTATAACCCTTTTAGTCAAAAATCTTATTTTTATATAGAATTCTTTCTCTTTTATGTTGTAGCTTTAATTATATGTATTAATCATAATATCAACTCATAGGAAAAACCTATGATGTTAAAGTAATTTTGACCTGTTATCACTCTCAATTTTATAGTATACTTACATATATTTAGTTTTCTATGTATTATAAAAATAAGATATCAAACTATATAAACGCAACCTACTCCAAAAGGCTGAGAAATGATAAACAAATGTAGCCTAATGAAATGTTATTCCGAGATATGAACAAAAGAAAATGGAGTCGGGCACCCAAAGTTCAATGGTTTGAGTGCCGGCCCTGTGCTCCAAGGGTGGAGGGTTTAGACCCGGCCAGGGCCTGCTAAACAAACAAAAAAAGA
The DNA here is from genome assembly GCA_963574655.1 of Perodicticus potto. Lineage (NCBI taxonomy): Eukaryota > Metazoa > Chordata > Mammalia > Primates > Lorisidae > Perodicticus > Perodicticus potto. The sequence goes on along the minus strand of CAUYRH010147505.1, from coordinate 11,831 downwards.
AAACAGAGTCCATGTTCTGTGTGGGCAACGAGGCCATTTATTCACTTGGGTGCCAGTGGGCTGAGTTCAAAAATGCAGTCCATGAGAGGGGCAAGGTGGGATGGGAATTAAAAGGGTTAGGGGTTCCTGCCTTGGTGCACTCATCCTTTCTGGGTGGGACTTGTGCACCTTGTTCAGTGGCCTTTGTATTTGGTTCTGTTTTAGGGCATCTTTACACTGGGCCCTATCGTCCTGGTCTTTTAAATCTATTATAAGGATGGGAGGTGATGGGTGTGGTGTCTCTTTGACTCCTTCCTGCGGTATGAGCATTGTCATGGGCTGCCTATATAGGAAAAAAAGAGGGGTGGTGTTTATAGGAACATTCACGGGTCTTCAATCTGAACTGGTTGATGTCTGCATAGGGTGAGGATATGAGTGAATTTTCAGGTGAAAAATAATAAATTGGGATAGGAGGTAGAGGATTACTGTTTTTTTCCCCCACAGTTTAATTGCTCTATGCATTTATTATTAGCTATTATTAATGCAGAAAGGGAATAAAAAGTTCACAAACACTGTACACAATTTTATAAGACACATTACAGGGGGAAAAAGTGACTGAGATGAGATAGTATTAATATCCTAAGGTCTGGGAGGATGCATTCATGGGGGAGGTGGACCTCCCCTGGTGGGAGGGGGTCTCATTCCTGGAGGGGGCATACCTATTGGTGTCCTTTGAGCTGGAAGAAGTCCAACTGGTGGACACATGGGTGTCTCAAACCAGGTGTAGGAGCCATAATGCCTGGAGGTGGTGTTGCTCTGCCTGCAGGGGGAGGTGAGGTCTCTGAGGGATACTAGGTCGAGGTTCCAACAATGTTGGCAGTAGCAGCAATGGCAGCAGCTGCTACAGTGCCTCTTCCCTGTGAAGTCATTCCTGCTGGAATGGTCCCCCAATTCCTCGGACTGGGCCTCTTAATCCAGCAGGAACGTGTGGAATTGGTATGCCAGCTGGTATTCCTCTGCCAGCTGCCCTACCAACTCCAGGGCCTCCTGCAGCTCCAACAAGTGTTACTCGAGCAATGCCAGTATGTTTGTGGGTGGCCCCTCCACAGTCATGGATACCAGGTTCTCTACACAGCAACACCAAACCCAAACCCCACTTTTCTTCATGTTCTGGCTGTTTTCATTCTTTGGCTTGATCTTCCTGAACTCATCACAATCGCAGAGCATCAAATTCATATGTTTGTCAAAATCTTTAAAGGTGCCAATGAAGATCCAGCTGCTGTACAGGATACATCTCATTCTGTAGTCAGTGTGCTGCAGCATCTTGCTACTCTTGCCCACAGTTATGATTGCTTCTCCACCAAATCTGATGTCCACACTTAAAATTTCTTGATTTATGATCAAAGGGAAGGCTATGGATAAAGGTGTGACAAACTGAAGATAAGAGATGATAATCAGGCTTAGCGGCTAGGGCACCAGCCACATACACTGGAGCTGGCAGGTTCTAATCCAGTCCAGGCCTGCCAAACAACAATGACAACTACAACCAAAAAATAGCCAGGTGTTGTGGGGGGCGCCTATAGTTCCAGCTACTTGGGAGGCTGAGACAAGAGAATCACTTAAGCCCAAGAGTTTGAGGTTGCTGTGAGCTGTGATGCCATAGCAGTCTACTGAGGGCAACATAATGAGACTCTGTCTCAAAAAAAAAAAAAAAAAAAAAAGAAAAAGAAAAAAAGAGAGATATCATAATCAGTGTCCTTAAAATAGGAAGTAATCAAGGAGGTCAGGAATTGAATAAGGACCAGGGATTAGATGATTTCAATATTTGTTTGTCTCTGTTTGATTCATTTTTGGAGTTCTTTTACTTAGCCTGTAATTATTCCTGAGTGGTTGACAAAGAAACAATCTTGTTCTCCCAGAAAAATGCATATGACTCCTTTTTCTGCTATAAGTAAATCTAAGGCTTGGTGATTTTGGAAGACTACTGCAGCTAAAGAATTAATTTGGAAATGTAGGGTAACTAAAGAGTCAGCTGCCTTTTCCTTACCTTTGTTGAATTCTAGGGAGAGTAGGTGGTAAAAGTGAGTTGATGTACTAATGCTTGCAATGCCTATGCCAACTCCAGTCACTATGCGTGTTCCAAGGAGTACAGGGAGGAAGGTGCCTCTTTTTTTACTGGAAGTAGGGACATGTATCAGGGTCTGAGTTAGGGAGGAGTCATTCACAAAAAGAGACTTGGAGGGTGAGGAAAACTTGGGTAAAAAGACTGGAGAGGTTAGCGTGCAGATACCAATAGATGCAGCCGCTGCAGAGGAAAAATATTCCTGGAGGGGCACAGAAGGAGTTAGACAAGGGGAAAGTTGAGTTGAGAGAATAGAGATCAGGTTTTATAAAGCTGGGTCTATGAGGTCAGTTGGGGAACCTTGAGTGGCAGTGTGTAGAGGTTTAGCTGAGGCTGTGAAATTGAGAATCTAGGCTCTAAAATATCCTAGAACCCCCCAGGAAGGGAAGGAGGTCATTTTTTGTTCAGGGAAGGGGTAAGGGAGTTGGCCTGAATGCAGTCAGGGGGAATGAGTTTTTCTTGTTCCGGCAAGAGGATTCCAAGGTATCTGAGAGAGGGAGAGATTAACTGGGCTTTGGAAGGGGACAGTCTGTACCCCTTGGTGACGAGGAAAGACAGTAGGTGAATGCTGCTTGCCGGGAGGCAGTGGGGGAGGGGCTGTGTAATAGAAGGTCATCAACGTACTAAAGAAATGTGGAATTTTCTGGTAAAGTTAACTGCTGGAGGTCAGCATGAAGTGCCTGACCAGAGTAATGAGGACTGTCTCTAAATCTCTATGAGAGAACCGTCCAGGTGAGTTATTGGCTAGTGGAGGAATCGGGGTTGGTCCAGGTGAAGGCAAAGAGGGGCTGGGAAAGCTCATAGATGGGGATGATAAAAAAGGTGTCTTTGAGATCTAAAACTCTGTAGTGCAAGGTTTTGGAAGGAATGGTAGATACGAGGGTATAGGGGTTAAGGACTACCTGGTGAATAGGCTGAACAATTTCATTGATGGCTCGTAAGTCTTGGACTAACAGATTGAACCATGGGTCTTTTTTACAAGAAGGATGGGAGTATTGTAGAGAGAGTTAGTAGGTTTGGGAATACTGGCCGTCAGGAGTTTGAGGATGAGTGGTTTAATGCCCCTGAGGGCTGCTGTGGGGTTTGAGTGTTGTTTAAGGGAAGGGTATGAATTTGGGGGTCAGAGGGCAATGAGAATGGGTGAATGATGGGAGGCTATAGAAGGAAGAGAAGTATGCCATCTATAGGGTCTATGGGGAAGTTGGATTGAATGGAGGGTTGTAGGGGAGGGGTTAGGAGTAAGATGGATAGTGAGGAGCCAGCAGGAATCATCAGAATTGCTTATAATTTTGAGAGGATGTCTTTGCCTAGTAGGGGGATGCTGCGTGAAGGAATAATAAGGAATGATTAAAAAAAAGTGTTCAGAAAATGAGAACCACAAGGGTTGGGTAATGCGAGGGCATAGCAAATTGCCATTAATACCCACCACCAAGATCTCTGTTTGTTGTAATGAACTTTTGTAGGAGGATAGGGTGGAGTAAGTGGCCCCATTATCAGTGAGAAAAGAGATTGGCTTACCTTCTACTGGCAGAGTTAGTTTTAGTGATTGTCCAAGGGGTCTCCTGTCCCTCTGGGATCCATCAATTTCGGTAGCCATGCCCAGGAAGTCGGGGAATTCAGCCAGGTCCTGGGAGTGACTGAGGACCAGATCCTCAGAAGGACCTCGGTGGTCAGACTCCAGTGAGGACCTCCGCTGGCTGGTCATGGCTTGGGGATGGGTTTGGATTTGGGCATTCTCTGGCCCAGTGGCCAGCTTTTCTGCACTTAAAACACGGTCCTGGGGGAGGTTTTCTTTTTCCAGAGTCTCCAGAGGAGTTTTAAGAACTAGGCAGGCTTGTGTAATGGCAGATGCCAATAAAACTCCGAGAGGTGCTGCCCTTTAGAGGCCTCTTCTTGGTTGTTGAAGACCTTGGAGGCCAGGTGGATGAGATCTCATTGTGGGTGTCTGAGGGCCCTGTGGGAATTTTTGGAGTTTTTTCCTGGATGTTTGGTGCAGACTGGGAGATAAAATGCATGTTGTTAATGAGTCTGTCCTCATTGCTCTCTAGTGATAGGGTGGTGTATTGGTGAAGGGCTTCGTTAAGACGGGCTAAAAACTGGTCAAGATTTTTATCCTGTTTCTGGGTTATTTCCTTTAGTTTGTCATAATTGATAGTCTTAAGTGCTGCTTTTTAAGGCCTCTGTAAGAGACACTGGACCATGTGGTTCTGGAAGTGGACTCCCAAGAGCATCAGTTTGGTAATTCCAACTGGGATCTTCCCAGGGGATGGCCCTGGTGCCCTCCGGCAGGGTTTGGTCTGTTTTTCATAGATCTCTGGCATGGACCTGAACCTGCATCCAGATCTGTCCCCTCTACTCTGAAGTTAGGGTGGAGATGAGGATGACAAATCATGCCAGGTCAAATCATATGATTCATAATTATCTGAATTCTTGAGTGTATTTTGTGGGATCTCTCTAGAATGAACCTAGTTTCTCATGTGGGATGGATCTGAGAGAGAAAAGGAGGCCTGAACCCTGACAATACCTTCCATTCTGCAACTTCTCAGAGCGGGTACAGAGATTGTGGTGGGGGTCGGAAGTGGAAGGTCCAAAGGTGTGGCCAGATCTAGTATGAGGTAGGGAATTTGGGTCTGCCATCTTCACTTTCCTGTCCATGGTGGTGGAAGTGGGTGGGGGAGAGGTGGAGGGAGGAGTATGGGGTGGAATTCTATAGATGGACACGAGGCTGAGTGGGGGGAGTCTGGAGGGGGGCAGAATGGGGAGGGTTGTCTGCTCAGTCAAAGGAAGATAGGGGAGAATCAGGAGGTTTGGGGGTTTTCGGGAGGGCTGGTTTTGCCTGTGCAAGAAAAATTTGAGAAGGTTCACAAGACAACGTAAAGAAGGAATGTTTGAAGGAGGGGGAAGTCCTGGATGTAAGGGGCTTCCGATAATTTGCCTAGTCTCCAACAGTAATTGTTGAGGTCAGTGAGGATTGAAAGGTGAGAGGTGCCATTTGCAGGCCATTGTGAGCCATTGTCTAGTTTGTACACAGGCCACGTGGTATTACATACAAAGATGAGGTGTTTAGGTTTAAGATCAGGATAAAGGTGTAGAGGTTTGAGGTGAGTTAAGAAGCAGCTTAAAGGTGAAGAAGGGGGAATCTGTGACTGACCAGTCCCCATTTTGGAAACTGGAGGTAGAAAATAGATGAGGCTAAAGTGAGGATGAAAAGGGAACTTACAAGGAGGTGGGAAGAGATGGCTGAGGCTGGGGCCAGGGAGGTTACCAGGCGTCCCTGATGGACCTCTGCCCAGCCTGAAAAGAGTGGTCCAGGCCCAGGGCAGGGCGTCCTGCACACACTAGGCACTGTACAGGCGAGTCTGACTTGCCAGGGTTAGTCTGTGACTGGTGCCAGATTTAGGAAGAATCGACTATAGGAATTTTGGGCCCAGAAATGGAGGAAAAGGGAGAAAGGAGTTGGAGTGGAAAGTAATGGAAAGAGAAGTTGAAAGGCTAAGAGAGACGCTGTAAGAATTGGAGAAGAGAATGAAGAAAGGATATTTTAAGGCTCAGAGAAGGGCTATAAACAAATGCTCTTCTCACTAATAAATGGAGGATTGTGGGTGGGGTTTGAGGACTTCCCACTGTTTCCCTTTGTCTCATTGGACCAATAGTCTGTCTAGTTGGGAAGGGGTCCTACGGGATGTATCTTGGCCCCTACGGGATGTATCTTGGTCCCCCTAGGGGGCTTCTTCCCATCCCCAAGGGGGCTTCTTCCTGGGTTCTGGGACCAAAAATGAGAAGTATTCTAAGACATGAACAAATGGAAATGGGGTCCAGGTTCTGTGTTGACAACATGGCTATTTATTCACTCAGGTGTGAGTGGGCTGAGTTTGAAAAGGAAGTAAGGGCTCCGCGCAGGTGGCTCAACGGGCTAAGGTGCCAGCCACGTACACCCGAGCTGGCAGGTTCGAGTCCAGCCCGGACCTGCCAAAACAACAATGACGCCTGCAACCAAAAAATGGCCAGGCATTGTGGCGGGCGCCTGCGGTCCCAGCTGCTTGGGAGGCGGAGGCAGGAGACTCGCTTGAGCCCAGGAAATGGGGTTGCTGTGAGCTGTGATGCCACAGCACTCTATCCAGGGTGACAGCTTGAGGCTCTGTCTCAAAAAAAAAAAAAAAAAGAAAAGAAAAGGAAGTCAGCAGGAGGGGCGGGGTGGGACAGGAATATAAGGGTCAGAGGTTCCTGGGTTGGTGCACCCTCTGGGCGGGACTTGTGCACCAGGCCCTGCTTCGTTCTCTTGTGGGGGGCCTTTGCACTTGGCCCTGTCACCTATTGTTCACTAATTCTTGTTTTAGTATATTATCTTATAAATAACTCAGCCATTTTATGATTATCTTTTTTGACAACATAATATGACTTTCAGATTTTAAGTTACTGAAAAGAATTTTGAAACTACAACACAGTTACCATGTCTAATGTCTTTCTCAGCCCTCCCAGGTCTCTTGCAGCCATATGGTATCCCAGATGGCCATGAAGGACAGACCTGACTGTGTCCTTAATTTATGTACCAGATGTAGAGTTGAGACATAAGATAGGATGCCTGGAGAATCCAGTTCCTCTCATAATGGCCTGGAGGCAAAGCTGGGCCAGAGAAGAACAAGCCATATTGGGCTAGATAGTGCCTTGTAGCTGCTGGGCTAGGTACTGAAAACATGTTTTTAGGCCTCACTGTTTCCACCTATCCAGCCCCAGACTCTAGAGGCACAAAACCAAAACCATAAACTCACAGTCTAGTCCAGCAAGTATTAAAAATATTACAGAAGTAGCAATTTTGAGACCTTAAAACATCCAAACTTTAATAACAGTTTTAAAACTAGTTTCATTTACCAAAGTCATGTTGAACTAAAAGATATTTGAAAATTTATTTTCCTGATAAAATATTTAAATGCTTATTTTTAAGCCAATTAATTATAGCTCTTTTTATATATCTTGGTAGGGAAATATCACATACAAAAGGCAACAATTTGCCTTTTAAAAAGATAACCTCTAGGTGAAATAGGCAATAAACTTCTGTCTCAACAGCACAGAGCTAAGACTTTAGACCTACGTACTGTACTATCCTATGTTTGCTCTTACTGATGGCCAGGAAAAGTACCCTGAACAAAAGTAAGACTTGTGTAAATTTAGAACAATGGTAAGAGGTCCTAGTGACTCAGTCTTTCCTCCCAGGAAGTCCTATGAGGAAATACCCTTTAAAGGATTTCTTTTCTTTTATGAAGGGATTTCAAGGTAGCCCATTTAAATTCCAGACAGTTGTGTTTTAGGTAGGTAGTCTTTTTAACTTAGCCACCTTTTTTTTTTTTTTTTTTTTGTAGACAAAGTCTCACTGTGTCAGCCTTGGTAGAGTGCCATGGGTCACTGCTCACAGCAACCTCAAACTTTTGGGCTTAAGTGATTCTCTTGCCTCAGTCTCCCAAGTACTGGCACTATAAGCCCCTGCCACAATGGCTGGCTAGATTAGACTGTGAGCTTATAGTTTTGAAAAAGTCTCACTCTGGCTCAGGCTGGTCTTGAACTCTTGAGCTCAGGCAGTCCACCCACCTTAGCCTCCGAGAGTGCTAGGATTACAGGTGTGAGCCACCACCTTTTTTTTTTTTATAAAGCTGAAATTAATGAGTTCTGGGTAGAGTCTGCTAACGAATAGAGTAAAAGATACTTTTATGCCTGGACTCAGCAGGTCATCATGTATAGCTCTGAAAAAGAATAAGTCTGTTTTTTGTGAGGGAAAACACTTTGTCTTGGATAGCATTCTTTTCACCTTTGGGTCAGGACAATGATTAAGCATATAAACTTTTTATTTGCCTTTCGTAAAGAGACTCCTAATTTTTTTTACAAGCTGCCACACATCAGTAGGCATCTTTAGATGAGACTAATTGAAGGGTACTCATTTTTAAATATGCTTCTTAAAAATTGTCCATTTGGCATTTCTCTAAGCATTACCTGCCTCTGGGGCCTAATACATGCGTAAGTAGGCATAGGAAGGAGAATATTCAATTCTTCAGAGATTAAGGATCCCATTTTTACCTTGCATCTTGAGTTTTGCTCTCAAGATCTTCATAATCAATTCAAGCAATGAGTTTTCCTTATGCAAGTGTGGAGAAAGGAACGAAGAGAACAAGGGAATCCCTATGAATTCCTGAAAGCTGAAGTTCACACCCCTTGTAGTACTGTCATTTACTGCCAGTTTCTGCCTGACTCAGTTATACATCATAAACCTCATACTGGATCCAAGCCAGTTGATTATCTTATACAGTGCGATCCCTGACCCAGTCCAATTTCTATCAAGTTTTTCGAACCTGTTAGGATAAAATATTTGCTCAAATAAAGAGAGCTCAAAACAAATCAATGGAGCTTCTGAATCTAAGAGAGAACTTACTCATGTTCTGTAGTTGCTTCGAGAGAGCATTTGACACAGTGGGTCCGGTGGGCACCTTGCTTGTTCACCCAGTGCTTCTGGAGGTCTCTGGGTGCTCTATTTTAGAACTCACCTCTGACAAATTAAATTTAACAGAGTTTAATTGTGCAAAGAACAGCTCGCAATTTGGGTACTCCACTAACCACAACAGGTTGAGAGAGATTCCAGTGCTGCACGTGGTTGAAGCAGATTCGTGACGGTACAGTTCAGTGTTTCCCTTATACAGTCTGAACAGTTGGCTGCCTTTGATTGGCCAAAATTCAGTGATCAGCAAAGAAGGAGTAGGGAGGAGTAAAATGGAGCCAACTATAGCTGGGACGAACAGTGACATTTTTAATTTTGATGGTTTAACTCCAGTACCATTTTAAGCAAAACTGATAATCTTTAACTATGGTTATAACTTCGGGAAACAAGAGATGTCTCCAAAGAGGTGGAAAATAGTTATTGTGAGATCCAAATATGTCACAAAAACTGCTCAAAGAAAGGAAAGTTGCACAGGTCATAAATGGAGTGTGACCTGCATTTCTGTCTGGCCCTGTTTCCTAGAGTCTCAGCTTCTTAACCAACTATATATAAATGGGTAAAAGCCCCACGTGCTTCATGTATGCTTTCCAGCATATAATAAATCAAAAAGCTGTATATCAAAGGGAAAAAAATTGATAAATGGTGAAAATCACACAAATAACAAACCAGAACATATTCTTTCCCTGCTTAGGGTTCAAACCTAGAGTGCTAGATAAAAGCACTACACCTCACCATTGGACTACATGGTAAGGTGGGATCCACAGGAGCAGTAGGCGGATGATTTTACTTTTTGTTTTAGATCAGATATCTTACTCTTCAATTTGTCAAGAGAATTTTAAGGCTAGCCACAAAATTGTTAACTTTTTTTAGTTTAATCATTCTGTAAATAAAGATAAGGCAATTGTTTAAAGAGATCTCTAAAATTTTTTTTTTAAATTAGGAGTCTTTTAAATTTATTCTCTAGAAGTTGATTTTCTCTGTGGGAAGAGAAAACTAATGTATAAAATAACTACATGATACTGATTTTAGGCACAGTAAGGCTTTCTGCCAAGGAACTCAAGTTAAATAAATTCTTGTAAAGTATAGAAGACTTAAATGAAGGTTGGAGAAAAGTAAGACTTTCAGAAAAATGGATGCAAAGAGGGAAGGCATTCCATATTTGAATGAGTGTATGGGCATTGTGAATAAAAGAATATAAGGAGTGAATTTAGCAAAGTTTGTCTTGTAGTTCCTAGCCAGCAATATTCTCTGATGAACTTGCCACTAATATCAAAATATACATTATTTCTTTGGTTCCTACCAGGTTATATGCAATTCCAGTACATAGATTCATTTAGATGTGTTATTAAGACCTTTTTACCATTAATCTGTTGAAAAATTCAGGGTTAATTCAGGTGAAGTTTGATATTTGTAAATGCTGAAATAAATCCATCTTTTTAAATGTTTGCTTAGGACTGTGATTCATTATTTTCCTGGAAAATCTGGCTGCAGCAATTGTCTGGCAGTCTCCCAGCGTTCCGTCTACATGTGCATGACCAAGTAATTCCTACAGTATTGTCAGTGTAATGCCTTAATTTTTTAGCTAAGCATATTTATTTTTCCTTTGCAGTTTTATCAGTGCACCATCAAAATAGTCTTGAATTAATCGTGGTTCTCATATTACTGTTCTTTTATTTGTAGAAACATTACTATTAGGACTATAGTAGGAGAGAAATAATAATAGGTGTTATGTGATTCCTGTATAATTTTGATTGTTATGGTTCTCTCCAATTCTTTTCTATGCAATATATATTAGAGTACAATTTTCCACAGCTTGAGGGGCTGTGGTTAAATTTGTAACCCAAGGATTATATTGTTATTTTTGGATAGTCTTTAATTTTTTAAAACATAGTCAATTGATGAATAATTTTTAAAACACTCTCATTCTATTGATGGCGTACTTCCTGTTGACATTTTTCTGTACTAGAAGTTTTCATTTTTGCTGAGAAAGCTTCTGGCACTTCCTTCTAACCTCTATCCTCCAGGGATAGATTGAGCTTCCATATCAAAGGCTTTCCTACATATTGCCATGTTAATTTTGAGCCTCCTTTCAGTCTTCACTTTTGTCTCTGGTTCTGCGAACCCCTGTATGTTTTCTGTAGGTCTCTCCCTTGACTAACTTCTTGACCCTTTGGGTTGTTTCCCAGAAATGAGACTCGAACTCCTGGCCTCAAGTGATTCTCCTGCCTTGGTCTCAGAAAGTACTGGTATTATAGGTGTGAGCCACCATACCCGGTCTGAAATGATGGATTTTCTACAAGACAATTGAGATTCTAAGGGTCCCAGAGCATGGTTCCTAACAAAATTCACCACCCCACCCCGTCCTGCCCCCAGCAGCCCCATGACCAGCCCCAAGACCCAGTCCCTTCTTTTAAAAGTCCATGATATCCCTTAGTGGGAAAGAAGGATTTGAGGCAGCTTCCTCAGTTCTCTCAGCAAGAGGTTGTCATATTAAAAATTCCTTCCTTGGCAATCCTTGTTTTGTCAATAATTGAATTTTTGCATAAGGAGTGAATAGACTTAGACTGAAACCCACTTTTGTTTGTTTTTGAGACATAGAGTCTCTACCTATTGCCTAGAGTGCAGTGGCATCTTCACAACTCACGGCAACCTCAAACTGCTAAGCTCAAGCAATCCTCCTGTCTCAGCCTCCTAAGTAGCTGGGACTGTAGGCATGTACCCCTATGTTTGGCTATTATTATTATTATTTTTTTTAGTAGAGAGGGAGTCTCATTGTAACTCAGGCTGGTCTTGAATTTCTGACCTTAAACAATCCTCCTGCATTGGCCTTGCACAGTATTAGGAATATAGGTGTGAACCACTGTGCCCATCCAGTTGGGATTTAATTTGCTCTATTTTTTTGATTTCTAAAGGTGGAAGCTTAAATTATTAATTTAAGATTTTTCTAATTTTTTTATTATAGACATCTAATATTATAAATTTTCTTTTAAACTTTTTTTTTCTTTTTGAGACAGAGCCTCAAGCTGTCACCCTGGATAGAGTGCCGTGGCGTCACAGCTCACAGCAACCTCCAATTCCTGGGCTCAAGTGAGTCTCTTGCCTCTGCCTCCCAAGTAGCTGGGACTACCGGCGCCCGCCACAACGCCCGGCCATTTTTTGGTTGCAGCCGTCATTGTTGTTTGGCGGGCCCGGGCTGGATTCGAACCCGCCAGCTCAGGTGTACGTGGCTGGCGCCTTAGCCCATTGAGC
>CAUYRH010147504.1:0-19158 GCA_963574655.1 Perodicticus potto | reverse complement strand
GAAAGAGGTAAAGTCTCCATCTTTCTTTAAGGCTGCATAATATTCCATGGTGTACATATATCACAATTTATTAATCCATTCATGGGTTGATGGGCACTTGGGCTTTTTCCATGACTTAGCTATTATGAATTGGGCTCATTGTGAATTTTTTAAATGTAGTTTTCTACAAAATATATATGATAAAGGAGTTTATGATGTATCTAGTATGGTAAGCATTTATACTGTAAGTAGAAAAATTTTAGAGAAATTCAGACATACAGTATAAAATACTTATGTCTATTTGCAGATATTTTCAAATAAATAACTCCCTTTTTACTCCCAGTGATAGAAACCATTTCTTGCATAACAACAGAAAATCTAAGTATTCAGTGTTTACATCATGGCATCACACCATTTTCTTCACAATTAGTTTATTGCTAATGAAATATCAACTAATCAGATACTATCAACCATCAGAGCCCCTGGCTAGACTTTTCCCACATTCTGTGATCTGGCAGGTGTTGAATTAGGAATAGAAAATAAACATCCATGTATAGGCGACTAGGTTCTGATGCTGCTTTTTATATTTTTTTCTTTGTTCCTGTTTTGCTCTTGTCATTAATCTGTATTTTTTCTCCCTGTTTCCTGTTGGTGGTATTTTCTTTGCCATATTTCAGCCTCTGTCAACTTTTCCATAGAAACCTGCTTTCAGAAGTGACTAACTTGCTGGCCTTTCTCCCTATTTTTCAACTAGATCTCAATCTCAACATCTTACAGAGAAGCCTTTTTGAAATACTTACTGAAATTTGTCAAACATCTATGTCTCTGGTGATGAAATGACTTACTGATTACTTTATTATTTTCAAGCATAACATCTGTTTCTCAAATTGATCTATGTATGAAAATGTTCAAATAGAAGTAATTTTTCAAAAGAAGCTTTTAAAAAGTCCCATGTAATATTTAAACATGCTGTCCATGTGAAGTTCTTGCTTGTTTTGGCTGCCTAAATATTATTTCTAGATATAATCGTATCATTCTATGTGTTGATTCTAGGGGATATGTTATGTATGGGTCTTTTTAGAAAGCCAGTCTGGGATGAAAAGCTAACATAAACATGGTATCACAGACAGCTGTGAATAAATCTATTGAAGGCATGGTAGGAGAAAAAAGAAAAATGAGAAATCCCAAGGGGAGGAAAAAGAACTTGGAAAGCAATGAGGGGGAATAGGGATTCTGAGTAGCAAAAGTCCAGTAATAAATTCAACACACACATTGTTAGGGTCTGTTGTATTTTAGGCCCTGTGCTAGGGATTAGGTCTAGGAGGATGAATAAAATGTAGTTTTAAAATGTAAATTTAAAATTTTAAAATGTAGTTTCTTGATTACACACAGTTGGTGTTGCTAAACAGATATTAAAAGTAAAGGAAATAGAATGACCAGATTTAAGGTCAAATGTAGCATGTTAAATTGGGGTCCTTTTGTAGGTTATTTCAAACAAGAGTGACCCCATTAAATAAAATGAAAATAATATCTACTGGAATTAGGGCATGGAAATAGCCTTTACTGTCAAAAGGGAGGTATATTTCTGTCCTTTTTCTCTTCTAACTCTGTGTAGAATGTTTGTTGAGGGCCCTACTAAACATCATTTTATGTAACTTGTGAAACTATAATGCTTTGAATGTGGGTTTCATATAAAATACTGCATGTGAATAAAATCTGTAAACTTCCTGGTGGCCGTGTGCCTCTTCGTGAGCGATGGTAAGTTCTCTTGAGGGCAAGCATACACGGCTTCTATACTTTGATTGTCTTTTAAACTGTGGCTCAGCGAGTAGGGTGCCAGCCCCATATACCAAGGATGGAGGGTTCAAATCCAGCCCCGGCGAACTGCATCAAAAATTAGCCAGGCACTGTGGTGGGCGCCTGTAGTCCCAGCTACTTGGGAGGCTGAGGCAAGAGAATCGCCTAAGCTCGAGCCTGGAGGTTGCTGTGAGCTGTGACTCCAAGGCACTCTACCGAGGGCGATAGAGGAGACTCTGTCTCTACAAAAAAAAAAAACAAATGTTTGGCAAAATATTACTGGTTAGCATAGACATCAAAGGAATGTTCGAGGAGTGGAAACAAGTTGCTGCTTCCTTTACCAATACACGATCACCCACACTTTCATACGAATGATAAAACACAACTACAGCCCAGAATGAAGGAGGGCAGAGGAGGGTGAGGGAAGGGGAGGGGGAGGCTACGTGGAGGGAGAGTAATCAGTGGGACCTCACCTATTGTGCATAATGCAAGGGTACATGTCCAATCCATGAAGAGTAGAGTATAAATGTCTTAACACAACAAATAATTAAGTGAGGTGAAGGCTGTATTAACCAGTTTGATGTAAGCATTTCAAATTGTATATAAAATCAGTACATTGTACCCCATAAATGCATTAATGTACAGTTATGATTTAATAAAAAATAAAAGCAGAGCCATATTTGTTTTTCTTTATCCAGTGCTTTCATTAGAATGAACATCATACGTTTATTTAGAGATAGTTCATGGTTTATGTTTAATCTGAGCTATGTCTATGTTCATATTTATACTGAGTATAAACTGCATGCCACAAACATTTTTATTTTAATTTTGTAGGGTCGTGGTATTCCTGGACCCCCTGTAAGTCTCATTACATCATTTATTTGTAAATAAAACACAGTCTATACAAATGTCTTATTTCTCAAATCCCCACTGTCCTCTCCAGCTAACACTCTATCCAGGGGTGTTTATAACGTTCTACCTACACGATCTTAGGTGGCTTTCTTGCTAAATATTAATTAAGGAAATTTCTGTTCCATCCTAATTAAAGTTTGGTCAAATGAATTACTGTCTCATTGAAAACCAAAGCTAACACAGCTATGTACTTCTAAGTCTGCTACTTATCATATTCGACACATGTATGATAGATTGTAAAAGGATCCATCAATCACCGAGTTGCTTTGATTTTTTGACTTTAGGGTCCTCCTGGGACAGCAGGACTCCCCGGAGAGCTAGGCCGCGTAGGACCTGTTGTGAGTACCACAGAGCATTCTGCTAGACATTTGCTGATTTAATAGAAAGTATTACCAGGAAAGACAAATTACCCTAACTGTGTGCTTTCCCTTGCAAATCAAAAAAATGACAGATGAATTTCATTTCAGTTCATAATATTGATGGGGACTAGGGATAAAATCACTTTTGTAGAGTGATTTTAATTATATCCTAACGTTTTCAGCTGAATTTTCCCTCCCAACTTCCAGATTGAGTAAGAGAGTGTCATTCCCATTGCATAAGCTGTCAAGCAGGAGAGGGGTCCAGTGCCTTTCATATTAGACTTTGCATGAAGTAAAAAAATGAAGAGCCTGAAACAATTGCCATGTATATTCATGTTAGGATCATTTAATTATAATCAAACCAGAAGAATTTAACTCTTCACACTAAAAGATGGACTTCATAAAATAAATTGCTGGTAAAAATGCTTTATGTTTATATTTAGTAACATTTCAAAAATGTTGAATTAGCAACATTATGTGAAGGTGGGTAATTGAGAACTCATTGAGGGAAGGAGCTACATGCATTATAAATCCATAAGCAGTTAATGCCTATGGAGAAGCTGCTTCTCTACCAGTGCTATTTGTGAATTTGTTTACTTAACAAATGAATAACAAATGATTGCAAAATTCAAATAATTGTAAGATGCTTTTGACTTTCTAAAGCAGAACATTAAAAAGGAAAATAGACTTAAGACTCAACATTGGATGTTAAGAACAATCAGAACCATTTTCATCTGAATGGCTTATTTTAATTCAGCCTTCTTTGATTTTCTAACCCATTGCAAAAGAGTGCAGTGACAGACCAAAATGATAGTGGGTGAAGAGCACCAAGTCAGGCACTGCAGAGATTAACCTTCCGTTTCACAGCTTGGGGCTGAGTGCAAGCCTGCTTTTGCTCTTACCCGCTGGATGGCACTGGCTGCATTGGCTGCTCTGGGTCCTCTGTAAATCAAGCCGAAAAATAGTGTTTCCAGTTTGTTTTCAGAGCAGATAAAGTGATCATCCTACAGAAAAGAATTGGCTTTGCTTTTTCCCCTTGTCTCCTTCTGCCTTATTTTATTACCTTGGAGAGACTGGCAGGCCTTTGTTATTCCGGGTTTGTAGAACTAACTGGATTATGGGCCACCCATCGATTTTGGTGGCAGGTCTATGCATGGCTGAGCTCAGCAAGGGTTTCTGGTAACACCGTTCTCTCATGCCTCACTGGTTTTTTGTACTGTGTTTTGACATATGTATAACCACCGTGTCATGATTTTCAAATAACTTAGGGTGACCCTGGGAAAAGAGGACCACCTGGCCCCCCGGGCCCCCCAGGACCTAGTGTAAGTTACTTGCATCTTGAGTTCCTCTTTGTATCTGAGAGCTGGGAATCAGGAAAAAAAAAAAAAATCTAAGAACCCAAAATGGAAGTGCTTGTTAATTGGGTCATTGTTTCAATTTTCCAAAATGGTTACCATTTTTTATCTATTCAGAACATGGTTCTTTTCAGGCTAGAAAGTAGAGAAATCACAATAATTTAAAAGGTAATTTTTACAAGGAAATTTTACTCATTACATTTGAAGTCCTTTGCTACTTGTGATTTCATAAATGCTGGAAACTTTGACGTATAAAAGAAAGATTTTTGAATGAACTCATTTTGACAATGGTTTTTATAAAAAGAAATTATAAAAATAGGAGTTTAAGGAGGAGATAATACATATTATTAATTTATGATTAAGAGTTCCACATATTTTCTACTTTGCCTTTGATTTTATCTCTTTTTATTCCCCTGAAGAAATAATGTATTGTAATTTGTAGTTCTCCAAAAAGAATACTCCAGGAGTCAAGTTGTTAGAATATTAGCACAAGTATATTATATGCTCCTATTGTTCCTTATAAATTATTAAACAAAGCTGGATGCAGTGACTTAGACCTGTAATCCTAGCACTTTGGGAGGCTGAAGCAGGTGGATGGCTTTAGCTCAGGAGTTCAAGACCAGCCTGAGCAAGAGCGAGATCCTGTCTGTACTAAAAATAGAAAAAAATAACAATAAAAATCCTATCCAGTTGTCTGTGGAGAACACCCATATTCTCAGCTACTCAGGAGGCTGAGGAGAGAGGATCACTTGAGCTCAAGAGTTTAAGGTTGCTGTGAGTTGCAATGATGCCAGAGCACTCTACCCAAGGTGTCAAGAGTGAGACTTTGTCTCAAGAAGAAAAAATAATCATAAATAAACGAATAGATTATTAAACTAAATATATTTATTATTTTTTCCCAATGAACTTTCTATCGTTAGTAGGGTTGAATGAATTATTTAATTATATTCTGACCTGTAATATTGTATTTACTTTAGGGAACAATTGGCTTTCATGATGGAGACCCACTGGTGAGATGTTTTCCTTTTGAACAAAGTCGTTTTAATTGAAAGACACGTAGTCTTTTAAAAGAGCCCTGTGGAAGATACTGGGTTTTCGTGTTTTACTTTTACTCAAATGGCAGAGTAATCTGTCGCACGAATGCACTGGTGGCTTGTATGTTCTCAGACTATGACGGTTTTTCATTGAGCAAGTATCTTTGTTTTTATATAATATTTTTTACTTTCTGACTGAGGCATGCTTTTCACTAGAGCAAGCCAATTTTAAAGAGATAGAATCAGATAACTCCTCCTAAGCTTTATTTTACTTACTTAGCGATGGCAAACTGCACTAAATGCAGCGGCCCAGTGGATGAGCAAACACGAACCTTAGCACAGAGCTATCCCGGTAGAGGTGGGGAGGGGAAATGGATCAGGTCCTGGTACGTTAGGTTGTCTGTAAACATTTTATTTCTTTAATAAGTTAGATCTGGGATAAATATGGCCAAATGTTAACATCTATGAAACCTGGGTGTTTGTTATTTTTTCTACACCTTTCTGTCAGCTGGAGATACTTCTGAGTCTTAAAATGAAATGATACCAAAAAGGAAAGGGGAATTTAGAGTTATTTGATGAATATAATTGCACTGGAGTTCTGTAGCTGGAATCCTTAAAAAAAGATACCACCCCCCAAAGTGGGAGCGTGAGTTTACACACTCATCTCTTTCTCTCTCTGGCAGTGCCCCAATTCCTGCCCACCAGCTCGCTCAGGATATCCAGGCCTACCAGGCATGAGGGTAAGAGAATAGTTTCAGCATTTTATTTTCTAGAATTTTAGCCACATAAAGTGAGTAATGGATCCTTTACTTTAAGCATTGGCTTTCCTGGTACACAGGCCCTAACTTGGATGGATCAGTAAAGGCTGTGCTTGGTTTTCTGTGGCTTATTCAGTCCTAGAGATTGTGTTGGTGCCCCTGACAGGTATAGCGCCTGAGACACTGATGTTAATTACACATAATGCCTTTGTAGTTCAGGGAAGAGGTCCTAGGAAAGCACGGCGGGTGGGCTGAGAGACTCTAGAACATCTAATCAAGGTTCAGAAGTTTGCCCCTTCTGAAGGGAGATGTGTGTGTGTGTGTGTGTGTGTGTGTGTATGACTGGGTACACAATGTATTTGAAACTGTTTCAGTTGAACAAAAAAACATCAGAAGACTATAAAAAGTAGTCAGGAAAAGAGACTTTGCAAAAAACATTTTTCTTTTACTCTGCCATCATAATTAAATTCGTAATTTTCCATCAAAACAAAAACTAAATACCAAGTGCTGGGGATAAATAGCTTTCTCTCTCTCTTGTCTCTGAATCTGAAGTGACTCCGAGGAAGGCCAGACCAATTCCAGACCAGTGGATTGCTGCAGTGATCTGAAAGGCCCCCAAGCACTGCTATTACCTAATGTTTCTCTAAGGGAAGATCCGGGCCTGGATTGGTGTCTTATTTTTCAAAAAGACTTTGGGGGCTGAAAGTTCTGACAGACTTAATTTTGGAATGTTTGTTTCACCGTTGGCCTCATGTCACTGTCCCAAACCACAAGTGCTTAGGACAGGTGGCCTGACAAAAACAGTTACGGATCTTCTTTTCATGCCATGAGGCTTTTACTTAACTGCCCTTTATTGCTTTAGGAAGAGGCCCGGAGGTGTGCACCTGGGGAAGTCCTCTGCCCTGGACTTTCCTCTATCCCAGGACAGAGGTGGGCCTAGAGCAGTGGTTCTCAACCTGTGGGTGGTGACCCACAGGAACTGTATTAAAGGGCTGTGGCATTAGGAAGATTGAGAACCACTGGCCTAGCAGGAGGTTTTTCAGAGGCTTCAGAGAGCAGAGGCCAGTCTGGCAAGATCAGGGCTGTCCCTTCTGACAAGGTTAGTTACCAGAGACTTAATGCTCCTAACCCAACTGCGGGAGGAAGTTGGGGAAATGGGGATCTGGGAAACAGCAGGCAAGTATCAATGAATCGTGTTGCTGAAGTAGGTAATGGAGTGTTTGCTATTTTAGAATAGTGTTTTCCTATTAACTAAAGCATATTTATTGTATATAGCAGTCCCATAATACACACAGTGCTATTAAAGTCATTTCAAGCAGTAATTTTCTTTGTGACATAACCTTGTTATTATTGACACCAATTTAGGGAAACAGGATCACTTTGTGAGCCTTTCAACTGTTTTCTGTGGCAAACCTGACAATTTATATATATATATATATGTGTTTTGCATTTGGTAGGGTCATAAAGGGGCTAAAGGAGAAATTGGTGAACCAGGAAGACAAGGACACAAGGTAAAGAAAATGAGTATGTATCAGATAAATTGTGATTATGTGGTAGTGATCACTTTCAAGACAAGGAATTACAAGAAATAATAATAATAATGATAAAGCTTTATATTTTACCCTCCTTTTTCAAATGGTAAGTGCTAATGATAGATGCATCAATCTCTGACTAAATGTAATAGTCTGAAGTTGTTCAGTTATTAAAAAAACACCTACAGAAACAACACCAGGCATTTTCATTTTTTCCTGATGCTATTTTTTCCTTCTCAAATCAATCACAATCAGCTTTCTCCCCTGATGCTTGTGATAGTCAAAAATTATTCAGCTGGTTGTTCTATCCTGCCAGACAAAATTTTATGGCATTTGTAAACTTTTATGACAAGCATTGCTGAGACTAGCAAACAGAGAAGCTCCTAATTGGCCTGTAGCCTCATCTCAAGTTCTGAAATAATTGAGCTGTTTATTTTTAACCTCATTTCGATATAACCTAGATTTCAAGTAAGCTAGAGGTTAGCAAAAACTTATGTTATTCTCCGGGTAGAAACATGAGATCCATAGGGGTGTGTGTGGGGTGGAGGAGCCCTGTAGAAAATCCTAGGTCATAATTTAAAGCAAAGTAATCGATTTGCCCTTTTAATATCAGCTAAGGGAAGTCATTTGTAAGTATCTAAGTATTTGACTTTCTGCAGAGTAGAATTTTTGTCTCAGTGAATTTTATAACATTTCACAAAGTCAGACTTTTCTTATTGAAGATGCAGGTCCTCTTGACTTTGTTGACTGTGTCCTTTGAGCCATTTATGGGGTAGAAGCAGAAGATTAGTCTTTTTCTTTGAAAGTCAAGAGCTGGAAAGGCAATTTATCAATGTCTTCATGCATTAATAGCCTGAACTCTTTAGCTAAAATCAGTCTGTTGAATAACCTCAATAATCAGAATAAATAGGCCAATTTTCTATACACTATTACGGTTTGGATATTTATTTCAAAAGTCTTTTATCATGTAGGCTGAGAATAGTTAAGGAACTTTGTGTATCTGGAATATAACAGCTGGAGGCCTGATGTCAAACTGGAGAAAAAAAAAGAAAAAAATCATCAAGTACTCTGGAAATTTCTCTGGGTATCCATTCTTCCATGGAATCTCAAAGTTTATAATTTAAAAAATTTAGCAAATATGGGCGGCGCCTGTGGCTCAAAGGAGTAGGGTGCTGGCCCCATATACTGGAGGTGGCGGGTTCAAACCCAGCCCTGGCCAAAAAAAAAAATTAGCAAATATTTATTAAATACCTGCTGTGTACCAGGGTTTATTCTAAATGCTGGGGGCACACAATGAAAAACATATGTCTAATCACAGGAAAATGGCTAAATTGGGTCTATATGATAGAATATTAGCTAACTAAAAAAACAAAAACAAAAACAAAACAGGTGAGTAAGAATATTAAATTACATCAGAAGAAATCCATGAGGTAATGTACATAGTAAAACGGTGTAGTAAAATTCTGTTATTTTGATGTTCTGCACCCCTTCCTTTTTTGGAGACCCTTTCTTTTGGGGTCCACTCCCCCATCGCATAGGATTTGGTGGTGGAGCCGTCTATGAGTGTCTCTCCATTCTCTACATGAAACTAGTATTTTTACATTTATACAAATTAATTACCTTGACTCTCAAATTTAATTTGGTCTTTAGTATGAAACCTGAAGATTTCTTGGTGCATTAGGTAATTGAACAAAATTTTCTTTTTCTTTTTTTTTTTTTTTTTGGCAGTTTTTGGCTGGGGCTGGGTTTGAACCTGCCATCTCTGGCACATGGGGCCAGCACCCTACTCTTCTGAGCCACAGGCACCGCCCATTGGCCAAAATTGTCAATGACCGTTGTTGAAAAAATTTCTTTATTTTGCATTTTTGTGTCACTTGAAACATTAAGTGATTTCTTTGAAAATAGAGAAGATGACAAAGCTTGCTGAAGAAGGGACCTCGGAAGGGCTAACAGATGGACTGAACCTAAATTGAAAACATTCACGATTTTGCTTGCATTTACTCTGCAAATTAGTGAAGATTTTAAGGATCGTTGTGCATATAAGAGTGAATAATAAAATTTCTATAATTAAAATGTTGTGGCACTGGCAACATCCTACAGCAGATGCGTATTCATGCAAAATTCTTTCAGCAAAGTAATAATAAATTGCTACTCCTAAATTTGTGATTTAACATCCTGGTTATTGATTAGTTGTGTGCTTTTCATCTGCAGGTGAAATATTTAATTCAAATATATTACTCCAAGGTTTATGGGGAAATACCCTATACCCTGCTATAAAAAAATTCTAATAAACATATCAATCACTGTTGTTTTTATAGCTAGTTTTAGAGTTTCATAAGGAAATGCAAGTAGTATTTAATCATGCACATGTGGTGATTATCCACTCCATGAACTGGCTAATTCATTGTCTTTCCCATTGGGACTGCCTCTTCCCACTGTCAATCACAACTTCTAATGGAACATAACCCGAATATAATTATGAGACTAAAAACAATTTATAAGACTCTGTGAATTCAGTTAAAACTCGAGTATAAATGATATAGGCATAGCGTAGTTCTTTGTGTTGTATGCCTAAAAGTTTTGTATTAAAAATGCCTTTAAATTTTTTATACTACAGTATTTCCTTCTTTTGTGAATATTTCTAAATATGAAGTACAGTATGTGGAGCAAGAAAATTTATGCATTGAATCATATAATAAAGAAAGAATAAAAATTATTTTAATTTAATATTCTGTGTATAATATTAAAAATAGGCTCCATGTGGTGGCTCGTGCCTGTAATCCCAGCAATTTGGGAGGCTGAGGCAGGAGGATTGCTTGAAGCGAAAGGTTCCAAACCAGCCTATGCATCATAGCAGGCTTTTTTCATCTCTCTCAAAAAAAAAAAAAAATTCTAGTGTGAAGGTGTGCTCCTGTAGTTCCAGCAACTCAGGAGGCTCAGGTGGGAAAGTTGGTTGACCCAGGAGTTCAAGGCTGCAGTGAGCTATGATTGAGCCATTGCATTCCAGGTTTGGGCAATTGAGTGATACACCCCACCCTCCAATCTCTAAGCAAAACAGAACAAAAACATGATGTATTTTTCTTATAATTAACTTCACAATTTAAGATAGCTATTACTGTACAAAATGTAGAGTAATATATCTGTTATTAAGAGGTAAAATCCTTATCAGAGAGAAAATGACTTTTTTCAGAATCCATAAATTAACCTTCCTGTAGGAGACTGCACTCAAACTTCTTTTTGAAATATTCTAACATCCTACAATATATCAGAGGTTATAGAATTAATATCAAAAAGTCAAAATCATTAGAAAATATCATGGAAATAGATCCTATGGGCAATAGCAACCACATAATCAAAATACCTCTGAATAAAATAAAATTTCAAGACTGATATGAAGAAAGGAACAAAACTTTATTATTGGAAATAAAAATAGAAAGAGAGATTTGACTAAATTAGGAGATATACTGAGTTCCAGGATAGAAAGTTTCACTCTTAGAAAGATTTTAATTTTCTCTGTATTAATCCATTAGTTTAACGTAGTCCTAATAAAAGCAAGTGGTACTTCTGTGAAGATCTACCTGGCCCTTCTAAAGTTCATCTGGAAAAGTCAAGGTTCAGGAACCTCTCTTATGTGAGCACACTGTCGCTGATATACAGATTTCAAGTTGGTGTTGAGCGCCTGTGACGCTTGTCTTTCCATTGGTGATACTTCACTCAGAAGTGTTCTGCAAATCGATCCAAGTTGTAACAAAGGATTCACAATTTCCATCTTTACTTATGGCTGAATAGTATTCCATGGTATACACGGACCACCGTTTATTAATCCCTTCATGTGTTGGAGGGCAGATGGTTTCCAGATCCTTGAAAATATAAATTAGGCTGCTATAAACCTCAGTTAAATCTAAAAAGGAGGAGAGATTAGTGGGCTCCTTCCAGCAGGAACACGTGAGGGTATATGGCACACTTCCTGGGTGAGGGATTGGGCTCCAACTTACACTTTGTCTCACGATGTAAGCAATATGGCCTAATTGTATGAACCCTCATAATAAGAATTAGTGGAAAAAATAAAAATAAATTTTAAAAAGTTTAGGAAAATACAATAAATAAGAATAACTATAATGAAAAGTGATATCGAAGGGACAAGCTGTGAAAGAAAAGGCTGATTTCTCTTAAAAAATTGTATGCGGCACCATATGCCGGAGGTGGTGGGTTCAAACCCAGCCCTGGCCAGAAACTGCAAACAAACAAAAAAAAAAATTGTATGTGGGGGAAAAAAATTGTAGCAAGAAACACTAAAATGAAAATTATAATTAAAAATATTATAGCCTATGGAAAATTTTATGTAATACATTCATTTAAAAAAATAATATGCTCCCCTTCCAGACACATGCTTGTGATGCATAAATCTTGCCTCTGCCTCTGTCTCTCTTCCTCTCTCCCTCTTTAGAAAAACTTTGAAAGGAGTTTTTAAAGTTATCAGTATTTATAGTTAATTGGTAGGATTTGTGTGACTAATTGATTTGTACACTCCTCTATTTTTTGAATGCTCTACCTTTACAAGAAAATAATTTAAGAAAGTAGAATAATTCTGGGGGTGACAAATGAATTTAAAATGTACTGAGTTAGACTGAGCCTATTTCTGCTTTTTCTTTTGTTTCTTAGGGTGAAGAAGGTGACCAGGGAGAACTGGGAGAAGTTGGAGCTCAAGGACCTCCAGTAAAGTATTTTAAAACAATATTTAAACAGGATATGCAAATATTCATTTTTCGCATGACTCTTGGGATATTTTCTATTTAGCACTTGGATTAATAGCATTGCATTAACATGCTGTTTTCTAGTTTTCTGCCAAGCCAGCATTGGAAGAGAACCAATTTTTCAAATAAGAGAGAGTTCCCATTGTACATTCAAGTGCTTTTTGAGCAGAAAAATTATACCTATAATTACATACATTTATTTACTCAATCTCATGGCCAGGAAATCTAAAAGCAAATATTAAGCACAAGAGGATGTTTTATATCTTTTATGTTCTGTAACATTCTCCCATGATGTAATGAGAAAATTTTGTGTACTCTCTGTACACAGTGGGTGTCACATCCACGGGATTAATGCAGCTTATTCCAGTATGTAATCATCATAATTAAAACATTCTTAATTGCTCATAATCATATCCTTTCACAGAAATTTGCTTCCTTATGCTTTGGCAGATTTTTGCAATAATATTCACAGTAAGACAATTTGGGATGTTAACATACTTCAATTTCAAATGTTTGTTAAATCAGAATTTACATTACTTTTGTATGATATGAAAATGGAAATGATACATTTTTTTCCTGTTAAAATGAGTAATATCAATTATAGAAATAATAACTGCAGACTAGTCATTGAATATTGCCACTAGCAAAGGTATAGACTAGGTAAAGTTAAGGCCAACACAAAGCCACCCTTCACCTGCTCTGCTCTTCCCCATACGACTGGCCTTTTAAACAGGGTGCAAGAAGCTGTTCAGATTAGTGTTTTGGGGAACCTATAGCTTAAGGAAAATGAAACTAAAGAGTCTAGAGGAAACGGTCCCTGCTTTTAGGCCATGTGAGAACTTTAATCTGTGGCATCCAGGATGTTTTTCCAGAAGCTTGCCTTCCCCGAGCCTTTCATATGAGACGGTAGGACCTGGACTCTATTTCACAGGTGGGAGACGGTACCACACGGTGTAACAGACATATGCTTTTTTTTTTTTTTTGATCTGACGAAAATATGGTAGGCTTTTAAAGTTACTTTTTAAAATCATTCCCAAAGATTCTCAGAACAGGATTTTGCAAAGAACGTTCTCGAAAGTGTTTTGGTGGATTAATGGTCTATGTTGGGCGCTGTGAGGGTGGGGTGCTCCATCGGGGATGTCGTTAGTGCTTGCAGACCTTTTGTTCTCTGGGAATAGGTATGCTCAAATGTTTCTACAAACTTAAAAATTTTCACTTTTTAAATATACACGCGCAAATATAAAGCAATGCACAGATTCAACAAAATATTCCTTGGAATATTTGTACAAAGCTCTGTCCTTCAAAGCAGTCACACTCAAGAGATAGTGTGTGGTGATCTCGTGTCACTGCTATGGACCCAATTTTTTCAAAATTCTTTTTGTAAAATTATCTTTAGCATCAGGTAAATGAGCTGCACAGCAAAGAGCAGCGTTAATCTGACATGGCCACGTCTCACATGACAGCCCAAGTGGCTATATCTTAAGCTGGATCATCCTGTGCCTTTGAACTTCAGGTCATTCCTGAGTGATCCACACAGGATTTGTGACGGACCTGGATGAATACTTGGTCATAAACTTGCTCCATTTTCTTCCAATGAGAAGATGAGGGGAATGATTGACCTAGAGCTACTTTATCTTAAGCAGATGGGGCTAGTGAGCAAGTTGTCCGCAAGTGGCTCTCCCGCTTCCCTAATGGAGCATCCACGCAGAGCTTCCCCCACGGCACTGCCCAAGCTCAGCCTTACAGGATCCGTTTCTGGAGAATGCTGTGGAGCTAGGGAATCGGGAATGGCAACATTTTAGTACGGAAAGGGATCTTAGAAATCAAGCCTACCACCTCAGCTTTAGGGGTACCCACTCCTGTGCCTGAAATGGAGCGGGATGAATTCTACTGCCCCAATTTGGAATTCAGAAGGCCTTTATTATAGAAATGGTATAATGTACAGTGAGAACAAGTGATTGGTGGAGACTCCAGCCCCATTTCTAGCTCATAAGCTTTTATGGGCTAGCCTGGTAACTTACTCCCTTTGAAGGCATGTGTGGGTGGGGAAAAATTATTCCAAGGTTTACAAATCATTTTACATGCCAAGGAGTTACAAGTCATGAAAGAGATAGGAATAGCAGTTCTGTATATGGGTTAAGAGATAAGTCAAAATATGTAATAATAATTCCTCTTATGCTGGTATTTACTGTTTTTGTTGTGAGTGATTTTGCTAACTCCTGTTTCATGTAAGTCTTCAGCACTTTATAGAAACATTTTACTATCAGAAGAATTCTCCTTGGACTTCCTTTCTAAATTAGAAAAATTTGTTCATATAAAGTGGTTAGTTATGAGTGTTACCTTTGGTTATGATAAATCCTTCTCCTGGATCAGCTTTTATGATGAACTTAAAAAAAAAATACGTGCTTAATTAAAATAATTCACATTTCCTTTTTATGTTTCCAGGGAGCTCAAGGTTTGAGAGGCATCACCGGCATAGTTGGGGATAAAGGGGAAAAAGTAAGATGATGACGACGATGCTATAATATCAACATGCATTAAATATTTAAAATTTGGGCCATTTAAAAGTAACTTATCTTTAGCAATGTGACTTTTTATTTGATGCTCACATTTCTGTTGTAAGCACAAATGATAGGAATGAGCGTTACGCTTGTTACTTCTGTATTATATATTTTAAATTACCTTGAGTAAATTAGAATAAGTGGTTTATTATCTTTTATCTATCATTATGGGTAGTTAGCACCGATTAACACTGACGGTGCCCAGAGGCAAAGACAGGGAAGGCAGAAAGGGAGAGGTGGGAGAAGTCAGGACACTCCCTGGGACACTAGGTCCATCTGTAGGCCCCAGAAAATACAAAGAGCATCTTTGTCTACTACCACTTCTGACCCTGCCCTCATTCTCTTTAGAACCTTGATGGCTAATTTGTGTCAGTCCTACACAGCCGCATAGAGCTATTTATTAACAATGCAATAACGGGCTCGGCGCCAGCCACATACACCTGAGCTGGCGGGTTCAAATCCAGCCCGGGCCTGCAAACAACAATGACGGCTGCAACAACAATAACAAATAACCGGGCATTGTGGCGGGCACCTGTAGTCCCAGCTAACTGGGAGGCAGAGGCGGGAGAATAGCTTGAGCCCGGGAGTTGGAGGTTGCTGTGAGCTGTGATGCTACAGCACTCTACCCAGGGCGACAGCTTGAGGCTTTGTCTCAAAAACAAACAAACAAACAAAAAATAATGAAATAACAATAAGTTGTACAATGTAGATGTTCAATAAATGAAATTAAATCTTTTATTTCTTTTTTTAAAAAAGCCACACATTTTTGTGAATAAAAAGGTCTGGCTTACTTATAATTTTTCTTTCAATTTCATTGTTTTTTTTTTTCAGGCTCTTTGTCTCATCCAAGCATTTTCATCCTGCCTGATTTCCTCTCCCTCCTCCTCTAGAATATTTTTTCCTAAAAAATTTGTATCTGTAAAAACATATTCTTTCATATTTCTATATCCTGTTAACCTTAGGTAATATTCAGAATGCATCTCTTGGTTGATGAAATAATAAACCCCACTTATTTTGAAGCTGCTGATGCCTAAGCCTTCATTTTTTCTGAATTTAAATCACCCACTAAAGCACGCGGCCCCTCACTTTGGAACCAATTACTGTTCTTGATACGCTCTTTATTTGAAATATTTTTTTATTTGGTTAAAATTTCTCATTTCCCCTGATTTCTGTCAAATTGCTTGAAGGAAAAAAAGGAAGAAAAAATAAAGCTCTTCAAGCTCTTCTTGTGAACTCAGACCCGTGGAGTGGTTACCTAGTAACAGCTGTTTGGGTCTGAGCTCACGCTGAACAGCCACGAGAGAGCGCGGGTGAGTGCATCAAAGCCATTTCTATAATGCAAAGGCTGGCTCTGCTCTCATAATGCAAGGTGAATGATAAATTCAAGGTCCTTTTCATGTCTTCCAAATCACCTCTTCCCTGGTGAATGCAAAATGCCTTCTGCTCTGTTCTGGCTCTTAGCGAGCAAAGAATTCCAAGGCTCTGTGGTGCCACTGCCTCAGTTGTATTCTTTCATTCTACCTATGTCTGAACCTCCCATCAAGACTTTCTAATTTTAATTCTTGCTACAGAAGCTGTCCACCTGGTTTTCTTGCCTTGACATCTGTCCAGTATTCTTTTGCCTATTTTCCATCTGCTTTATCGTCTCTCTTCCTCACCTGTTTCGTTAGGAAACTGTTCAGTTTTGTTTGTACACCTCCTTCTCCACTTAGGAGATGAGAAAAAGATCTAAAAAGGGGGGATGTATTTTGTCAGGTAGTATTTGTAGAGAGAAGTGTACTTTCATTTTAAAATCACGTTACAATTCTCTTAATGAAAATAAAAGAGGTGATATGTACAACGCGTAGCCAAGTCGGAGATCATTTCAAGGTAATTAGATTTATCAAGCTCTGGGTGGTTCTTATGCTGTCACTTGGTAGGTTGGGTCCACTGGTGAGAAATTAGGCTGGTCACTTTACACAGACTGAACCTAACATCTATCCAGGATGGGAGAGGGATGCTCAGGTCCTTACGGCACTTCATCTGAATCACACGGCTGGACCTCTAGATCTTGGTGGGGGATCCGGGATCATACCAGTCCCAACAGAGCTTGGAAGCTCCAGGGTTTCACCGTTTATGAATTTCCGTAGATATTCCTGAGAACCCTGGAGGCTGGCAGACCTCCTTCAGTAGATTTACCGATCTATTGAATAAGTGCCAATGTTCAGTTCACGTCCATAATTGAGAATGGAGGCAGAGGTTACTTAAAAAATCCAGAGTGGTATCAAAAATTATGTGTACGTGCAGTATCGTTATGGCGAGGATTCGCGGTAAACTAGTGTTTTCATATCTGAGGGGTTTGAGTAAAAGCTTCTCAGGGCTTACCAACAAATAGAGTAATAAACCCAAAGCCTCCTTTCACCTGGCTATTAAGTTTCTTTAGAAAGATGGATGTCCCCTTTAACATATGTGGCTGATTTTAATTTTATTTCTTTGTCTTGTTTTTATGCAGGGTGCTCGAGGCTTAGATGGAGAACCTGGGCCTCAGGGCCTTCCTGGTGCACCTGTAAGTGGTTTTACTTTGGAAAAACCCAATGATAGATTTTTTTAGCAATGATCATTTTTTTGTTTTGTGTGCGTGTGTAAAGGTATCTTTTACATGTGAATAAAGTGAAAAAATAAGTAATGGTTTTTATATTTATTTTTAACTTTTTAAGATTAAGACAAACATCTCTCTTTCTTGCTCACAGAGAAATGTTCTTCTGACCTGATTGCTTTTTTCCATGTGGGTATAGTCAGATTATTAAGTATTCACATTGACTTTGCTTTAGCTTTGGCTGTCGGGATGCTCAGAGTGGCAGTAACTATTGCATTTCTAGTGCCTGGGAAGTTTTATCCTTTTCCTTTTGTATGGTGTCTGATTTCATCATTCAATATTTTGGTTGCCATAGATACAAGCATCAGTA
Source organism: Perodicticus potto (assembly GCA_963574655.1). NCBI lineage: Eukaryota > Metazoa > Chordata > Mammalia > Primates > Lorisidae > Perodicticus > Perodicticus potto. The sequence goes on along the minus strand of CAUYRH010147504.1, from coordinate 1,172 downwards.
TTATAGGCTCCCTGTATCATTTTTGGGGAGAGAAGCAGATATAAAAGCCGTCTATTAGTAATCCTCTATACCATGTAAAAAATATAAGTAAACTCGAATCTCCAACTATCAAGGTCCTGTGATCTGGTGGGAAAGATAGAATGTAACTCAGGGATAAACTGGATGAGGAAGTGGTAGAGCATGTGACAGGGTAACCCAGGCAAGAGGGCCTGAGAGGCAGGCTGGTGTGGGAGGCCATTCTGGGCAGGAAAGGCAGCAAGGTGCAGAGGGTCACGGTGGGTGGTGTTGGGGTGTTAGTGCTTCATGGGGACTGCCACTGCCTGGAGTGGAAAGTTTGTGCTGAGCAGATAAGATTGAATAAATAAGGCTTTGAACCACCTTATGGAGAATTTTAGTGGCAATCTGAGCTATTTGAACTGGTCTAGTACCAACGAAGAGCCATTTGAGGTTGTAGAGTTATTAAGTGATTCAACAAAAGCTGTATTTTAGGAAGAATCTTCCTCTCATCTGTTACCACCTGTACCATGTATCAACATTAGTTGGATGATTTTGACAGAAACCATTAACAGTGACTTAGAAATTAAATAATATGGGAAAAAAATTGGCAACTAATCCGAACCTCAACACACTATAACAGTTAATGAGTTTAGCTGATACATAGATGTAGTTACTGATGTGGCTATGTGCAGAAGGGATCTTAATTTTATTATATATTGGTGCCCAAAAAGTGATACACATTTTAATAAAGGAAAAGTATTAACATTGTAATACTCAATATATACTGATAACATGTTATCTTGTATATTGTAGCTTGTATCTTTTATAATTGCAGAAGTCAAAAGTGATTTGAATATTATAATTTTAATATAGTTTTTCCTTTCTTAAAATGTGTATACATTTTTTGGCACCCTATGTATGTGTATATCCAAAGAGCACAGAAGCATCATGTGCTTAAAACAAAAAGACACAGAAGTTTCAATTACCTCTATAGCAATAGCAGTTTTTTTTTATTATTAAATCATAGCCATGTACATTAGTGCAATCAAGGGGTACAATGTGCTGGTTTCATATACAATCTGAAATCTTTTCATCAAACTGTTTAACATAGCCTTCATGGCATTTTCTTAGTTATTGTATGAAGACATTTGTATTCTGCATTTAGTAAGTTTCAC
>CAUYRH010147503.1:0-13232 GCA_963574655.1 Perodicticus potto | reverse complement strand
AGTGAAGTTGATACTAAGCTTATCACATCTGGGGTTTTCTTCTGGGTTACAGGTCCCTGACTTCATGGGAGGGCATTTATGTTTCTGCTTTACTTCAATCAAGTCTCCTTTTCTAGGGGGATCCCACCATATTTGCCCAGTAGAGACACAGTCCCATGACTTACAGAAATAGTAATACGCTCCTCCACACTTACCAGGAAGGTGCCCAGGGCAGACATAAATCCACTTGGTCATTCTAGGATGACACCAAAGTTTGGTGGTGCCTGGTAAATAGTGGAGGTCTACCATGAGCTCTGGGAACCAAGTACCTCTAGGGTGAATTCCAGAGGTTTGGCTGACTACGGTTCCTGTGCTAACATAAGTAACCAGCCATGTTACTTGGATGGGATGATGGGGGTTGGCAGTGAGGGAAATAGACAATAAGACAGAGCAAGTCAATAAGTGATACACATACAGTGACCTCAGGGGTCCTGGCATTTCTGCAGCTTGAGTTTCAGTGGATTGTCAGTGTCCCGGCAGAGTTTCCACTGGGGAGTGTAGTCCTCTTTGGTGGCGAATGGGTCGGCTAGGCGAGCATGCATGTGATGTATCCAGGAGGTGATACTGTCAACCTTGAGTGTGGTGGGAGTGATGAGGACTACAGTGTGCGGGCCTTTCCATTGGGGCTCCAGCACTTCTTGCCAGTGACGCCTCACATACACCCAGTCTCCAGGTCAGAAGGCGTGTGGTTCAAGGACCGGACCTGAGCTGTAGAGAGCTATGAGTTTCTCCTAAACAGCTCGCTGTGCCTTTTGGCAAAAATGCAAAGTTACTGTATAGTCTTTCCAAGTTTTAAGATCCTGGTCCTCTGAGGTGAGGGCCTTGCAATGCAACTTAGGGATTATAGGGAGTTGTCTTCCAAAGAGAACTTCATAGGGAGTTTTTCCTATCATGTACGGTGAGTTTCGCACCCAGTACAGGGCAAAGGGGAGGAGAGACACCCAGTCACCACCAGTCTCCATGATTAATTTGGTCAGGGTCTCTTTTAGAGTGCAGTTCATCCGCTCTACCTGCCCTGAACTTTGGGGCCGATAAGCACAATGCAATTTCCAATTAGTCCCCAAGGCTCCTGCTAAACTCTGCACTATCTAAGAAGCAAAGGCTGGGCCATTATCTGATCCTATCTGATTATGAATTCCAAACCTAGGCATTATATTCTCTAATATCTTTTTTACTACTACCTGTGCAGTCTCGTTTTGGGTAGGAAATGCTTCTACCCATCCCGAGAAAGTGTCTACGAAAACAAGGAGGTATTTATATCCATATTTACCTGGCTTAACTTCAGTAAAGTCCACTTCCCAGTACGCACCTGGCTCTGTTCCACACTCCCTGGACTCTGGATTGTGAGGGCTAGATACACTGTTAGTCATAATACCTACTTTGCACGAAGCTATGACTTCATCAATTTTGGTATTCTAGTTTTGTATCTTGATTTTGGTGTGGCGCAGCAAGTCCTTCATCTTGCATGACCCCAGGTGGCTGGAGGAGTGGATTTTATGAAGGATTTCCTGTCCCAGTTTTGCCAGCACAAACACTTTATTATCACAGGTGATGTACCATCTATTATACTTCTTAGGGGAGTGTGCCTGTGGAATCTGCTTTATCCATTGTAAGTCCCTCCGGAGGGAGTGTTGGGGGCCCAGGATCTGGCAACGTGGTAGCAGGAAGCTCTTGGGTAACTGAAGTAGCTATGGTCTTGGTGACCTGATCGGCCCACCGGTTGCCTTTGGCTACAGGGGAATCGCCCCATTGATGGCCTGGGAAGTGGATGATGGCTAGCTTCTGGGGAAGCCATAAGGCTTTTAGGAGATTAAGTATTTCTTCTTTATTCTTAACAGTCTCTCCTTCTGCCATGAGGAGCCCTCTCTCCTGATAGATTGCCCCATGTATGTGGGCAGTGGCAAAGGCATATCAGCTACCAGTATAAATGTTAAGTCTCAGACCTTTTCCCAGGGTCATAGCTTGTGTTAGGGCTATAAGCTCAGCCTTTCGAGCTGACGAGAGGGACTCTGCCCAAACAGTCTCAGTCTCAGACACCACTGCTGCCCCTGCATACCTGCATCCATCTTGTATGAAGCTGCTCCCATCTGTGTACCAAGTGGCTTCTGCATCAGGGAGAGACTGATCTGTAAGGTCCAGACGTATGCTGTGGACCTGGGCCAGGAAGTCAACACAGTCACGCAGTGGGGCATCTAGGTCTGGGTGTAGCAGTAGGGTTGCAGGATTGAGAGAGATCTTTGGCAGAAATCGGATTTGTGGAGGATTTAGTAAAAGGCCCTGGTTGTGGGCGAGCCGGGCATTGCTAACCCACTGATCCAGTGGCTGTTTGAGGACTCCCTCAATAGCATGAGCGGTTGTGATCAACAGCTCCTCCCTAAAGTCAATTTATCTGCATCTTTAACTAGCAACGCAGTAGCTGCAATGATGAGTAGACATGGGGGCCAGCCTGCCGCTACAGGGTCTAGTTTCTTTGACAAGTAAGCGACTGGCCAGGTCCAGGGACCAAGCAACTGAGCAAGCACCCCTTTTGCTATGCCTTTGTGTTCATCCACATTCAGATGAAAGGGTTTGGCAATATCTGAGAGTTCCAGGGCCAGGGCCAAGAGCAAGGCTCATTTCAGTGCCTGGAAAGCTTCCTCTTGTTCTGTGGTCCATTGAAAAGGCAAGCTGTCCTGGGTGGCCTCATAAAGGGGTTTTGCTATCTATGCGAACCCCAGAATCCATAGGCAGCAGAACTCAGCCAACCCAAGGAACTCTCGCACTCTCCACAATGTGGTCGGGGGAGGGATTTTCAGGACTGTCTCTTTCTTTGCCTGTGACAGCCACCGCTGCCCATCCTTAAGGATGTAACCTAGATAACTCACAGTTTGTTGACAAATCTGAGCTTTCTTGGCAGAGGCCCGGTACCCCAGAGCTCCCAATGCAGTTAGTAAGTCCTGGGTACCTTAGTGGCATGGCACTCTGCTTCTGTCTCAGCTGCGATCAGAATGTCATCTACATACTGTAAAAGAGTCAGGTGAGGGTGTTGCTGCTGTACTCACTCAGGTCTTCATGTAAGGCTTCATCGAAGACGGTGGGGGAGTTCTTGAACCCTTGTGGCAGGCGAGTCCAGGTAAGCTGACCATGGATTCCCTGCTCATCATCGTTCCATTCAAAAGTGAACATCTCCTGGCTCTGGGGGACCAATGGGAGGCTGAAGAAGGCGTCTTTTAAATCAAGAACAGTGTACCATACCTGATCTGGGGTGAGGGCATTCACTAGTGTGTAAGGGTTTGGGACAGTGGGGTGGATGTCCAGTATCTCTTTGTTGACCTCTCTCAAGTCCTGGACTGGCCTATAATCATTAGTTAATGGCTTTCTTTATAGGCAGCAGGGGAGTATTCCATGCTGATTGACAAGGTACTAGTATCCTGCTCTTAAAAAGTTTCCAAATGTGGGACATGATGCCCTGCCAGGCCTCTTGGGACATGGGATACTGCCACACCCATATGGGTTCAGCCATTGGTTTGAGCTCTACAATGACGAGTGGGTGGTGGGTGGCTAGTCCCATTCTCCCAGTCTTGGCCCAGGTGAGTGGGTAAGTTCTCAGCAATACGGTGACATCCATTGGCTGGTGGCTCTCAGGTTGCTGCTGGTGTAGCCTGTATTCATCTTCAAGTTGAAGGGTGAGTACTTGTATGGGGCTCCCATACTGGTCTGTGACAAGGGGTCCTTTGTCTTTAAAGACAATATGAGCTCCTACCTTGGTCAGGAGGTCTCGCCTGAGAAGAGGGTAGGGGCAGTCTGGAATGACCATGAACACGTGGGATACCCGGCCCATGCCTAAGTCCACAGTTATTCGGGTAGTCCATGAATATTGTTTGATGCCTATGGCCCCTTGGACCCATGACTTCTGGGTATTCATAGGGCCATGGTCCTTGGTCAAGACCAAATGCTGGGCCCTGGTATCTACTAGGAAATTTATTGGGGTCTTCTCCACTCTAAGAGTTACCCAGGGCTCAGGGAGGGGTGACGAGCCCTGACCCCCCCATCCTTTGAGCCCGCTTAGCTCCAAGACTGGTACTAAGGGGGGGGCATGAAGGTCTGGGAGTCTGTTTTGGGGGTCACTCACAGGCCCAGTGTCCATGTTCCTTGCAATTAGGTACACTGGTCCTTCTGGAGGCAGTGCCTTTCCACGCCTGGTGAGCACTCCTTACCTCCTGCCGCTAGTCAGTGCAGTCACCTTTCTTTTTCATCCAGAGTCACGGCCATGGAGTCTAGGAGGATCCTGGCCAATTCTTGGGTCTGCCTCTTAGCCACCTTTGTTTGCCTTTCCTCGGGGGTCTCTCGGCTGTTGTAGACTTTTTCAGTGATTTCTAGGAGGGCCTGTAAAGACTTCTCGCCCAGTCTATCTATTCTCTGAAAACTTACGTTTAATGTCTGGAGCTGACTGATTAACAAAGAACATGACAACAGCTGCTCTATTCTCTTCAGCTTCAGGATCTAGGGGAGTGTGCATGCGGAATGCCTCCATTATCCTTTCTAAGAAAGCAGCGGGGGGCTCTGTCTTCTCCTGCTGCACATTATCTACCTTGGCCAAATTAGTTGGCTTTCTAGCCGCTTCACAGAGACCTCTCCTTAGAGTCTGACGATAGGCTTGAAGTCTCACCTAACCTGCTCCTGTATTAAAATTCCACTCTGGGCGCATGAGGGGGAAGGCTGCATCTATGAGAGCCTGATTGGTAGTGGGGTTCCCATCTGGATCCTCAACAGCCTTCCTGGCCTCAGCCACGATGCAGTTCCACTCTTTGATGGTGAAAAGGACCTGTAAGAGCTGCTGACAATCATCCCAAGTGGGCTGATGAGTAAAAAGAATTGAGTCTAAGTGGTCAATCAAGGCAGTAGGTTTTTCAGAGAATTTAGGATTCTGCATCTTCCAGTTATAAAGATCACTTGTGGCAAAGGGCCAATAGTGATATTCTTGGTTTGGGGAAATTGCTCCATCGGGGGGGTCCCACCACAGGAGGACCCACCACACAAAGGGGCAACACAGTGGAGTCTGCCACTGGATCACATAGGGCTCTATGGCGGGTGTGGGGTGGGCCCCGGAGGCCACTCCCTGGACCTAGGGCTGAAGTGGCCTCATTGCCTGGGGGACTCAGAGGGACAGGTGTCTCGAGAGGTGAGGGTTGATATGGAGGGGGGAAAAGCACTTCTGGATCAGTTCCTCCTTGGAGGACTGTGGGAGGGGCAGTAGGTTCAGGAGACTTCTCCTTCTTCTCCTTCAAGGCTAGGAGCTTGGCCACTCCTTTGTCTGGTAGGGGAAGAAAAGGTTTTAACCATGATGGAGGGTCCTCCACGAGGTCCTGCCAAGCAGTTATATATGGGATTTGATCCAGGTGCCCAGTCCCAGATTGGTAGACTATATCTTTGACCTGAAAGATAGTGGGGAGATGGAAAGCGCCTGCTGGTGGCCATCCGGCACATAACGCCGGCCATTTGTTCCTGCAAAGAGCTACAAGTTTATTTTTAGACATGTTGAAATGGTACTCTCCACCTTTGTCTTTGAAATCCTGGAAATTAGCCAGAGTTAGGGAAAGGGGCATCATCTGTGTCTGTCCCATGTTGCCCTCCAAATATAACAAGACGCACACAATACAAATAGCACACAAGACACTTCCAGAGAGCAAGAGCCTGCCTTTTCAGGTTTCAAGGCAAAACTGAAAATAAGACAATGGTGTAACTCTGTTTGGCGGTTGCGACCCACCTTGTCTCTCCACCAGAGGAAATGCCTGGTTTTCTTGACCAAGGACTGAGGATTCCACATCCCAGTCCCCCATCCACAGGGTGTTTCCTCTCCTACTCTGTCAAGGATTCCACTTCCCACCTACAGACTTAACGGAGAAAACCAACACAGAACAGGACAAGACAAATAGACAATGCCGCCATGCACACACTCACCTCCAGAGTAGGTTCTCGGTGATTTGGGGGTGGTATCCTGGACGGGCTCCCAAATGTTGTGCTTAAGTCATGGGGTCCCCCCTGTAAATCACCCATTGACCAAGTCCAATGCAAAAGCAAGAGGTAGTTTTATTAGCTAGCTAGGCTTCCTGCCGCTGACACAGCAGGAGGGCAGAGAAGCCTCGCCTGCAAAGGGGAGAGCAGTTTTAAGGGTACAGAAAGGAACAAAGGGAGAGGGTGTTGGGCAAACTTCTGGGAAGAGCTGATAGGGGCATAAGGGACTGGTCAGTGTCTGTTCTGGGTTAATTGGCCTGGGGAAATATTTACTACCAGGATGGCCGAGGTTAGGCACCTGTTATCACTTGTGGTGGACATACTGGAGCCAGGGGTGGGGGAGGAAGCAGGTTGCCTATCACCTTTGGTATGCGACTGCAAATTGACTCTTTTGTATGCAGCCATAAATTAACCTTTGATGTGCAGCTGCAAATTGAAGGCTGTGGGACAAGGTAGAAGTAGTGAAAGGCTATGGAACAAAATGAGTTAATTTTAACAAAAGGGAGTCAGCTTGGTTCTTTCAGGTTCAGCACATACAGTGGTCTACCAGGTAGTGTGTGGGTTCAGAGAATTTTGGACCCATCTTTCCCCTGGAAAATATTAGTAGAACATGAAAAGTAAGAGACACATTTCCAGAAATGTATTACTCCATTGTCTAAAAATTATAAGATAGCGAAGACCAGCAGATACAGTTTTTATAGAATTTAAGGGGAATTGTAACCAAAGTGTTAAGGAAAAAAAATTATACTAGACACGATGAACAGATAGAAGTTGATTTTATTCTGATACTCTTATTGCCAGCATCAATCTCAAGAAACAAAGAAAGATCTTACAATAAATTTTATGAAAAATAGACGTTTTAAGGGAGGCCAAGGGCTAGTTTGGTCAAGATGAGGGGAACTTTAAGGCTGTCTCGGCGACAAGAGAAAATGGGAGGATCTGAGATTATTTCATCTAATAAGCCTATGAGAGAGAAAATAGGCAAGAGCTGTGCAGTGATGCACTCTCCACATCTGGCTTCACAAGAAACCATTTCTAAATACATGTATTTAATTATTCTTCATTACATTATTCCCCCCCACCCACCCCTCCGTGGTAAGACAGAATTGATTTACAGAAAAGAATACAGAAAACACTAAAGCTCCTGGTAGAGGGAGAGATTTCAAGTGGAGAGAGAGGAAACCATTTCTAAATAGAGGAATAGATAACTGGAAGGCATCTGGGGAGTGTGTCCCTGTGGAGGTAGAGATCTCATTCTGGAGGCAGAGTATGGACAAGATGACTGAAAACTCAGCACTTGTCCCCAAGGCTACATCAAAACAGGGAGACAAGTGGTTAAAAAGAAGGAAAAAGAAATTTATTACTCTGCTGGCAAAGGAGGAAAAATGGCAGACTATTGATCTCAAAATAACAAATTTCCTGATCACAAGCAGAAACACAGAGCTTCTAAAAGTGAGGGCCTATTGTTATTCAACTACAGTTAATGATTCTAATCATCCCATCTCTGCTGAAGACAAAGCCATTTCCTCCACTCACAGGAGAGGCCCGCAGGCCTGTGCCAGCCTGGCTCCCATCTCCACAGTTCAGCTGAGCCATTTTCTGTAGCACAAAGAACAAAATACATTTCCCTGTCCCTCCTGACCACAAATCTCAGTTTCCAAATTGAGTGGGAGAAGTTTTAAAGCAACAAAATATTTGTGCAGTTATTTCAGACATTCCCCCTGTTACAGCTTCCTCAGTCTCCAGTCTCTCAGGTCGCACATTCCCTTAAGAGTGACTGATGGTCCTGCAGGCAACACCAGGGAGGGAGAGAAACAGTTCATTCTGCCTCTCTCTCCCCCTGCCACCCCACCCTCCACCAGGCAGATTCCAAAGAACTGAGATGTGATTCAGACTCTTTCATAGAAGCTTCTATTGTTAACCTAAAGAACAAAGACTCCCCTGCTCCTCTGTTGCCTAGCTCTCTCCAAGATCTGCCTGGGTTGCACCTTCTCTTTCCCTGGACTACCAAGGAGAACCAGACTCCTCTGACAGCCTCCTCAACTGCAAACTGTCCCCAAGTTGAGGAGGGAATGTCAAGGCCACAAGGGAACCTGATGGTCATGGCAGGACAATTAATTGTTTCCAGCCTCATCTGCAATTCCCTTCTATCTCAGATGTGTGAGATAGGCGCTGGTGGGTGGCAGAGCTGCTGCACTGTTTTGGAAAATGGATTAGATGCTTGAGAATTCAGCAGCTGCACCAGTGGAGTGCCGCACTGCAGTCTCACTAATGCTCTGGGTTGTGAGCTTATTTGCAAAGCAGTAAACCAAGGTTATAAATCGATTCACTACATTCCTGTGAGGTTAGTGAAATGGTGTAATATTTCCAAGCCCAGCAGGAAAATCAAGGCTGGGAAATGTTACCAGATAAAGAGGGTCTGGCCGCCTGTCACTGTCAGCCAATATGCAGAGACAGGTATAGGTCCACCAAACTTTGTCAGAAGGCCGGGATTCTAGAGAACAGTGAGAGTAGCCTAAGACTATTCCATCCTTCCATTTCCAAAATTACAGTTTTGTACATGAAAGTTCAAAGTAAAAACTATGTTAACTCTTATTTTAAACAACAATAATCTACATAACCCTTGTCCCAAAACAACATTCCAATTCAAAACTTAATCTCCTAAATCAATTGCCCTAAACTACTCAAGATATTACACTTTGAGGTTAAAGCTGAAGTTACAAAACAGCAAGAATAGGAGATAAGAGATAAGGTCATGTAGGACCTAACCCAACCAGACCAGCTGTGTCACCTCAGCCCTAGCATAAAGGACTCTATCTTATTCTCATGTGCTTTAAAAATATCACAGCTCAAAAGGACTAGCCTGGTTATCTGATGGTAATGAATAAAAAGGAAGAGAGAGATGAAGAGAAGGTGACCAAGATCACAGGCCAGCAGCCAGGGCTAGAACTCAGGTCCTTGATCATGAGCTGCATCCTGTTTCTATTACAGTCATTTTATGTTTTGCCCAAGCTTTTCCCAGTTCCCCACTATCCCCTTTCATCACAGATTTATCTCTGCCATTGAGAGAGGATACCTGGAAAAGGTAAGGCCTAAGAGAACAGAGGTCTTCTCAGGGACACCCCAAGGATATCCCTGCAAGGTCCTCCCAGTGGTGACTCCGCTCTTGGTAATTCATAGAAACTTAACTTCCTGGGATCTGAAAACTAACACTTGCTTCTAGTTCTGTAAAAGCCCATGTTTCTGTGAAAGCTGGAGCCAGCTTCTCTGGCTTGATTCAAACTGACCAATGAGAAAGGTACCTGAGGGCTAGAACTTTTTGACTGGGGATAAAAAGGAGAAGACTGAGCCAGTCAGGAAAGGAAATAAAGCCCTTCCTCTTTTAAACAGTGATTGGGTGTTTCATCTCTCCATTGGGCCTCATCTTCTTGCAACCCATGACTTCTCCCAGCCACAACAGCTATCCCGTCTAACCTGAGAACTCTCTGTAAGGAAGAGAAACCGTCTAGGAGATAAGACACTCAATGAAAACAGAGCTCATATGTGCTTCCCAAAAATCAAAGTGACAAATGTACATGTACAAATCAGAGTTCCTAAGTGAATTCTGAGGAAGTCCAGGGAAAGCCAGGGTGAGCACAGGGAGCTAGTTCAAGGAAAGTAACATAGGTGGAGAAGGCTTTAGTAGATGGCTTTCCTCAACTGCAGAAAAGCCTCTGGAGGCTACTGGGACCAGTACCCTCTTCCACCCAGTAGTGGGAAGTGGGGAAGTGCTGGAGTGGGGATCAAGGATCAGAGACATTAAACTGGCTTGGACAGAATATGAGCCATTAAATTAAATAAGCAGGAGACCTTAGCCTAAGGTTATCTCTGTACATTGAATTCCTTCCTACCAATCTGCAACCTAATTTAGGAAGATAGGCATACTTTAGAGATACTGCAGGTCTGGTTCCAGACTACTGCACCAAAGCAAGTATCTCAATAAAGCAAGTCAAAGAAATTTTTTGTTTCCTAGGGCATACTGTAGAGGCCAAAGGAAAACTTTCTTTTGCCCTCTGTAGGTTTGTTGAAAAATTCACTGACAAAGGGCAGATTAATCAGAGAAAAGATATATAAGGGCAGATTAATCAGAGAAAAGATATATAAGTTTACTAAGATAACTTGAAAATCATGCCCCTCAGATGGTGGTGTAGGGGTGGGGGAAACTTGCCCTTTCCCCAGAAAGTTCACTAAAAGAACAAGTTAAGAGTGAATACCCAAGAAGGGGCATGACTTAAAACTCATACACCTCAGATGGTGGTCTAAGGGTGAAGGAAAACATGCCCTTTCCCCAGAAAGTTCACTGAAAGAACAAGTTAAGAGTGGATACCTGAGAAGGGTGAGATATAGGAGAACAGGTCTTCTCAAGAAGACCACAAGGATACAGCTGCAGGGTCCTCTCCATGGTGACTCAGCTCTTGGGAATTTGTAAACTTAACTTCCTGGAACATGGAAATTTCCACATCTGTGAAATCCTGTAATTCTGTGAGGGCTGAAATAGCATCTCTTGCTTGGTTCAAACTAGCCAATGAGAAGAGTACCTATGGGTTGGAACTTTTTGACTGTCAATAAAAAGGGAAAGACCAAACCAGTCAGGCAGCGCAGCCATTTAGAATTCTTCTATGCTGTAAGCTCCCAGCCGGTGAATAAAGCCCTTTCTCTGATAAACATGGTGTTTGGGTGCTCTTTCTCTCCATTTGGCCTCATCTTCCTGCAACAAAGTCAGAACGAAGACCAATTCATAAGAGAATTGATTTACTTACCATGTACAGGGGAAAAACATCACAGAATGATAACCCCATTTCCCAATGGAGTTATGATATTTTTATACATGCCTCTTAGAGGGGAGGGAAATTGGGGAGTATAGGGCAATAAATGGTTGCTAGGAAGACTTAAAAGTCCAAATTACTCTTTGGATTCATGGGCTACACAATGGATTCTGTGTTAACAAGCATAAAAACAACATTCTTTGCCTTGTACATCTCCATCAGAGGTATTGTGTGACCTGGTGTATTATCAATAAGCAGTAATATTTTGAAAGGAAATTTTTGTCTGAGCAGCAGGTCTCAACTGTGAGCTTAAACTATTTAGTAAATCATCCCTCCAGGCTTTGTTGTGCCATGTATACAGCACAAGAAGAGTAATTTCAGCCTAATTAGTAAGGGCCCTTGGACTTCAGAATGATGAAAGAGTATTGCCTTGAACTTAAAGTCACCAACTGTTACCAGATGAAGGGGGTCTGGCCACCTGTCACTGTCAGCTTATATGCAGAGGCAGAGATAGGCAATCTTTATTATCAGAAAGCCAGTGATTCTGGAGAACAGTGAAAGTAGCCTCTCCAACACTTTTCTGGTTTTCCATTTCCAAAACCATAGTTTTATACATAAAAGTTCAAAACAATAATGATATTAACCTTTATTTTAAACAATAATAATTGGCATAACCCAAGACCCATAATAAAAAACAATTGACATAATCCATGACCCAAAACAACATTTCTAGTTCACAAGTTAATCCCCTAAATCAATGGCCCTAAACTACTCATATATACACTTTCAGGTTAAAGCCTAATTTACAAAACAACAAGGATGGAAGACATGAGATGAAGGAGATGTAGGACTTAAACCAGCCAGACCACCTGTGTCATCTTGGCCCTAGCAGGACCGACTCAATCTTATTCTTACTACAGGCTCTCACAGGTGCATTAGCCCCTCACAAAAGAGTCAGCCTGTCCTTTGAAGGTTGAAGTCAGGCATTGACTTCTCCTCTCTAGCTATGAAAGTCCTACATGGCATCTTCTTCAAATAGAAGACTGTTTCATCTGTATTAAATCTATCATTTAGTATAGCCACCTTCATCAATTATCTTAGCTGGATAATTTGCTGAAGCTTCATCAGCACTTGCTACTCCACCTTGTACTTTTATTCCATGGCGATAACTATTTCTTTAAACATCATAAACCAATCTCTGCTAGCGTCAAACTTTCCTTCTGCAGAATTAGAGAGAGTTAGAGCCTTGCTCTGGATTAAACTTGGGCTTAAGAGAATGTTGTGGCTGGTTTTATCTTCAATCCAGACCACTCAGAGTTTCTCCTTATCAATAATAAGGTTGTTTCTCTTTCTTATCATTCGTGTGTTTACTGGAGTAGCACTTTTAATTTTCTTCAGTAATGTTTTCTTTGCAGTTACAATTTGGCTAGCTATTTGGCACAAGGGTCTAGCCTTTGACCTATTTTGGCTTTTGACATGCCTTCCTCACTAAGTCCCATCATTTTTAGCTTTTCATTTAGAGAAAGGCACAACTCTTCTTTTTGCTTAAGCATGCAGAGCACATTGCAGAGGTATTACTTGGCCTAATTTCAATATTTTTGTGTCTCGGGGAATAGGAAGGGGAAAGAGGGTGAAAGGGAGAAGGGAATAGCCAATCATAGGGTCAGAGAGTGAAAGAGAGAGGGGAATAGCCTATCAGTGGAGCACTCAGAACACACATACACACACGCACATGCATTAATTGATTAAATTTACTGTCTTCTATGGGCACTGTGTTAGTGCATACGGCAGAAATAACTCTCAATTTATTCTCTCTGTTCTGGATATATCTATCCAATGTATATTAAAACTACTAGAAGGCCGATGCTGGAGCCTTCTATTTATCTGTATTCCAAAAGGAAGAAGGTAATTTGAAAGTAGAGTCATAGTAGCTACCTAAAGAAGAGTTTGGGGGAAGCTTGAGATTTATTCCTCTCCCTGAGGATTCTAGTGCTACAGGAGTAAGTCATTCTGCCAGAAACAAAAGAAACAGGTGAAATAACATTTTTTATAATTTGTCTGTTGCTAATGTTGCCTTAAAAGTATTTTGGATTGTGCTATGATTTGAGTTTGTTTCCTGTGAGACTCACATTGAAATTTAATCCCCAGTATGGTGCTGTTCAAGCTGGGGCTTAGTGGAAAGTGTTTGGGTCATGGGGGAAGATCCCTCGTGAATACATTAATGACCAACCTCCTGCAGAAGTGAGTTCCTGTTCTCACAGGGATGCTTCAGTTCCCTAGAGAGGGAGTTGTTAAAAGGGTTCTGGCTTTCTAGGTTTCTCTGCCTTGCTTCCTTTCTCCCCACTGACCTCTTCGCAGCACCTGCCTGCCTACCTGCTTTCTGCCATGAGTGGA
>CAUYRH010147501.1:0-10195 GCA_963574655.1 Perodicticus potto | reverse complement strand
CTGAGCCTGGCTCTCCAACCAAATGTTTGACTGACCTTCTGGTTCCCAAGTGCAGACAGAAGCAAATATACCTTGGTTACCTGAGGTGGAAAAATCTTTGACATAACCTATTCCATACTGCAGACCTGATTATTTCTCAAGTCCACTCCCCCAACACCCAAACTGGTCCAGCCCTCTGTTGACCACCTTCTTCTAGCACAAAGTACCCTCCCAAGAGACATAAGGATTTAGGTTCCTATCCCAAGCACTCTTTTAAGTAATTTTTTTTAAGAGACAATATCTTACTATATTGCCCAGGCTAGGTGCACAGGCATGATTATAGCTTACTGCAGCCTCAAACTCCTGAGGTCAAGCGATACTCCTGCCTCAGCCTCCCAAGTAGCAGGAACTACAGGTGTGCACCACTGGGTCCTATTCCTTTATTTTGATTCATCCATCTATTTTTCTCTCTCTTGATAGGATTATTCTGTCACCCATTTTCCTTTTCTCATTCCTATAGTCAACTTCCTAAACATCTCTAACTGAACAATGTTGTAATTTGAATATATGGCAACCAAAATAAAATATGCATAATAGATGGAACTTATAATTGAATGGGAATATATGGTGCTTGGATTAGCAAAGTGTCTCTTTCTTCCAAGGAAAAGGGGGTCATTACTGTATTTTTCAGCAGGAGGAAAGCTCCAAACTCAGCTCCAGGGATAAAAGCCACATGGAAATACAAGGGAAAGGGGAACTGAGCAAAGTCTAAAGACTAAAAAGAGAGTTTCCCCCCACCTTCATATTTAACTCATTAAAGTGCTTCTGAACTAAGAATTTTTAAAATCCTGCCTGACATTTAAATTAAGCAAAGCAAACTTTTCACATAAAATCTTGTTTCCTTGTGGTTCTATTTCTACGACGTCCTCCGTTCTTGTTACACTTTCTCTAGACAATCTAACTCCTAAGAATACTGAGAGAAGAGGAAAATTGCCAAGATGTGAAAAAGTAAGACCAAGGTGGTTCTTTATAACCTCACCGTGCTCTCACTGCATGCAGTGTCAAATAACAGTAGCATCAAGTGACATGTTTACAATCAGCTTTGCAAATACATTCCTTTTCTGAGGTCATTCTCCTGTTGGCTATTTTTTCCCTCTAATTTACTTGGGCATTTACACCTAAAATTAAAGCTAACATTATTTTTATTTAGGGACCAATTAGGAAGGAAGTATTTAAGGAAAGTCTTCAGAGAATATAATTTAGACTTAACAAATAAAAGCAGCCATGGGAGTGGCCAGTTAATAGGCAATAGATACTAAAGAATCAAGAACCCAAACTAGCCTGTCATTTTTTTAAATCAACTCATCTGTTTTCACACTGAGAAGATATGGCCATAGTTTGCAAAATAAGTTAAAGTAATTTATTTAGAAAGAAAAAGAGAGAATCTCTAAAATGCCTAACTTTTTTTTAAAAAGAGGTGGGGAACATCAAAAGAAAAGAGGCTAGACAAATCAGGTAGACAGGAGGACACCTCTCCCTGAAGAGAGGGGACTTTATTTTTATTTATTTATTTATTTATTTATTTATTTATTTATTTATTTATTTTTGTGAGACAGAGCCTCAAGCTGTCACCCTGGATAGAGTGCTGTCGCATCACAGCTCACAGCAACCTCCAATTCCTGGGCTCGAGCGAGTCTCCTGTCTCCGCCTCCCAAGTAGCTGGGACTACAGGCACCCGCCACAACGCCCAGCCATTTTTTGGTTGCAGCTGTCATTGTTGTTTGGCGGGCCCGGGCTGGATTCGAACCCACCAGCTCACCGTGGCTGGCGCCTTAGCCTGTTGAGCCACAGGCGCCGAGCCAAGAGAGGGGACTTTAGAAGCCATGGTATGTCAACCGTATGTAGACCACTGGAATCTCATCCCCAAAGCAATCAGGGACCAGTACACAGGCTGACTGATGAGGAAGGCAGCTGAAGTATTTAAATTTGATAAAAACCTAAGCAAAATGCAGATCATTGCAAAAGTAAAGTAGAATAAAAAAGCATAGTTATTTGATTTAATAAAAAATTAATTAAAAAAACAAAGCTGAGATACTGGGAATGAAGTTTAACTCTCAGCACACATTAGCCTCTGGGCCTCAGCTTTCTCTTGGCAAACTGGAGACAGGAGTAACTCTTCAGTTGCAAATGTGAGATTATGGGAGGCGATCCATACAGTGTGTGGCTGGCGCCCATTCCCTCAAATTCTGTCCCCTTCCCCAAGAGGGGTGCTGTTCTCACTCTGCAGAGAGTCAAGAAACAAACTTCCCCCAAGAAGTGGGTCTAGGGCCATACCAAACCATGACCTTGGATAAAGCACTCATCCACTTCCACTCTGAGTTTTCTCACCCCAGAAAGTGGCAGATGTGGTCGGGTTATCTACAACACCCTCCCCCCGCACAATTCTAAAATGAGATGGCATCTATGCTAATGAGAATTATTCTCTTCTCATGCCATCCTTGTCCAATGTTTTTTATTTCAGATTGATATAAGGGTACAAACATTTAGGTCACACTGTTTGCATTTGTTAGGCAAAGTCCCAGTTGTAGTGGAGCCCCAGGAGGTGTGCCATGTGCCTGGACATTATACCCATTAGGGGATAGCACAGCAAATCCCCTCTCTCCTCCCTCTGTCCAGTGTTTTTAATTGGGGTTTAGTAACCTTGTAGGAAAAACATTCAGAATCTTTCCTTTCCTCTGCTCTAAAAACATTTGTTACAAGACTGTCTCTTATAAGTGTTATGGAACTCACCAGTAAAACCATCCTGACATCTAAGTTCACTGGTGGGTATAAAACCAAAGATACAAAATAAAATATTAGTTCCAAGAATTCCTAGTCATGTCTATATTAGGAAGTCTCTAATTGTTACCGTCTCCTCCTTTCACTCCTCCGAGTCATAACAAACAGGTCCTTCTGCTTCATGGACAGATTTTATTCTTAATTTGCACATTGTTTTCCTAACAATTTCCTTACCCTTTCAGAAGGGGCTGCAGAATAGGATGTGAAAATATGAAGATGAGATTGATGCACTAGCTTGTTAGAAGACAGTTAGGTACTGACCTTTAACTTTGGCTTTATGCTGCTCTCAAAAAACAGGATTGCCTAGCACTTTAGACTTTCTGTGATATAAAAGGATTGGGGAAAGACAGAGAAATGCAAAGAGACAGAAGCAGGATGCAACACTCTTAACTTCTCCCACACCTGGACTTGGGGAATAGAAGGGTATTTAGCCTGTGGATGCTAAGGATACAAGGTCTGACAATTAAGTTTGTGAACTTGCCTCCAGGCACTTACTTTGGCAGCACTGTACAAACAACTGGGTAAAGTTTCATAACCTTGGTATATGGTGCCTCACAGCTGTGTTGCGGGGCATTTTTGCTGAGTGGCATTCAATATTGTTGCGTGTTTTTGTGCGCTGGAGTTAATAATTGCTCATACATCAGAACACCAGCTAATAGTTTACAAAACGCTCTTAGATACTAGAATCATTTGGTTTCTGGAATCATTCCTTTTTCCTTCAGAGATGATTAGCTAAGACCTGGCTCCCACTTCTGAATTTTTCATTCTGCTATGCAGAATTAAGACATCCTTCTCCATCTTCCTCATTCATTCATTCATTCAGAGACAGGGTCTTGTTCTACCTCCAAGGCTGCAGTGCAGTGACATGATCATAGCTTGCTGCAGACTCAAACTGCTGGGCTGAAGAGATCCTTCTACTGGTTCAGCACCCATAGCTCAGTGGTTAGGGCGCCAGCCACATGCACAGGGGCTGGTGGGTTCAAACCCAGCCAGGGCCTGCTAAAAAACAATGACAACAATAACAACAACAAAAAAATAGCTGTGTGTTGTAGCGGGTGTCTGTAGTCCCAGCTACTGGGAGACTGAGGCAAGAGAATAGCTTAAGCCCAAGAGTTTGAAGTTGCTGTGAGCTATGATGGCACAGCACTCTACCAAGGCGATAGCTTGAGACTCTATCTCAAAAAAACAAAACAAAACAAAAAAAGAGAGAGATCCCCCTACCTCAACCTTCCCAAAGCTCTCAAAGCTCTTCTCTTCCACTTTGTGCTTTCTTGACTTTCAGGATGAGGAGGCGCATTGACTATCTGGCCCTCCATCAGGGATCTGCTCAGAAACACAAGCTGCCAGGTGCATCCTGCCACATTCAGCCCAGATCCAGATGCAACTCCTTCTGCACCAGGGGCCATTCCCACTTAAGTCTTCGGAATGATGAATCAAAGGCCCAAGCCACTCCGTTAATGAAGACTGCACTAGGACACAGAGGGAGAAATTGCTTTCTTTGTTTCAGGTTTTTGAATCAAGAGTGAAAAGGTAGCCAGGCACAATGGCTCACATTTCACAATCTGGCACTTTGGGAGGCTAAAGTGGGTGGCTCACTTGAGGTCAGAAGTTTGAGGTAGGACGGAGCTATGATCACACCTCTATACTCTAGTCAGAGTGACTGAGTGAGACCCTGTCTCAAAAAGAGTAATAAATGGAATGAATCAGAATGCTAAAATCCCTTCATATTTAGGTAAGTGAGAGTCTTGTAATTCTGTGGGTTGCGACAGGGTATCCATGAAATTGTAAGAACAAAATATGAATGACATTGCCTGGCATGGTTGCTCATGCCTGTAAGTCTAGGGCTCTGAGAGGCCAAAGTAGGTGGATTGACTCCTTGAAATCAGGAGTTCAAGACCGGCCTGAGCAAGAGGGAGACCTCGTCTCTAAAAATAGCCAGACGTTGTGGCAGGTGCCTGTAGTCCCAGCTACTTGGGAGGCTGAGATAAGAGAATTGCTTGAGCCCAAGAGTTTAAGGTTGCTATGAGCTATGATGCCATAGCATTCCACTGAGGGTGACGAAGTGAGACTCTGCCTCAAAAAAAAAGGAATAAAGTTATTAAATTTTCAAAAGACAATGTTATAGGAAAGATCCCATTCAAACCTAGAAAAATACCAGCAATAAATTTAGTAAGAAATGTGAAAGGACTGTATAAAGAAGAGCATTAAAGGGCCAAGTATGGTGGACTGCTTGAGCTCACAGATTCGACACCAGCCTGATCCAGAGCGAGACCTTGTCTCCAAAAATAGCTGGGCACTGTGGTGGGCACCTGTAGTTCCAGCTACTCGGGAAGTTGAGGCAAGAGACTCTCTTGAGCCCAAGAGTTTGAGGTTGCTGTGAGCTATGATGGCACGGCACTCTACCAAGTGTGACAAAATGAAACAAGAAAGGAAGGAAGGAAGAAAGGGAGAAAGGGAGGGAGGCAGGGAGGAGAAAGACAGAGAGAAAGAGAAAGAAAAGCATAAATAAAGATGTACTGAAGGTCCTAAGGTCCCCTGCTACTCCAGCCAAAATTCTATAAAGACTTTGTTTTGGAACTTTGATATACTGATCCTAAATTTTATCTGGAAGAATAAATGAATATACACTGCCAAGAACTCACTTATAAAGAAATATAATTAGGGGGGCCTCGCCCAAACAAATATAAAGACACCTTCTAAAACTAGAGTGGTTACATAGTGTGGTCCTGGTAACTGGCTCAGGGATAGGGGGAAAAGTTCAGTGGAACAGAAGAAGCCAGAAACAAATTATAGATGTAAATTCAATATAGGGTAAAGGTGGTAGTTAAGAACAGAAGACAAAAAATGCATTTCTTAATAAGTTATTTTTGGGACCATTAACTGTCCATTTGGAAAAAGTGACACAGTTTGTATTTGGGGGTGCTATATCAAATTATGGCATAGCCAGCTATTCTTAAATACCTTCCAACAGTGGCTTTCGACTTTGACTGCTTTTAGAAACCACCCAGGAACCTTTTAAAAGCAATACAGTTGTATCTCAATCCTACTATCAGGAACTCTGATTTCAACTGGTCTAAGATAAGAGTCCAGGAGTTGACATTGAAAAGCACCACAGCCATCGGGCGCAGTGGCTCATGTCTGCAATCCCAGCACTCTGGGAAGCCGAGGCCGGCATATCCCTTGAGATCAGGAGTTCCATCCAGACCAGCCTGAGCAAAAGCAAGACCCACTTCTCTACTATAAATACAAAAATATTAGCCTGGTGTTGTGGCAAATCCCAGCTACTCAGGAGACTGAGGCAGGAGGATTGCCTGAATCCAGGAGGATGAGGTTGCTGTGAGCTAGGCTGATGTCACAGCACTCTGGCCTGGGCAAGAGTGAGACTGTCTCGAAAATATAAATAAAAAGCACTAAGTTAGAGCAAGACCCCTAGCTACATGTCAGAAATAACTTCTGCTCTCTAGAGTTTAACATCTTTTTTTTTTGAGACAGAGCCTCAAGTTGTCACCCTGGATAGAGTGCCGTGGCATCACAGCTCACAGCAACCTCCAATTCCCGGGCCCAAGCGAGTCTCTTGCCTCCGCTTCCCAAGTAGCTGGGACTACAGGCGCCCGCCACAACGCCCGGCCATTTTTTGGTTGCAGCCGTCATTGTTGTTTGGGGGGTCCAGGCTGGATTCGAACCCACCAGCTCAGGTGTACGTGGCTGGCGCCTTAGCCCGTTGAGCCACAGGCGCCGAGCCTAGAGTTCAACATCTTAATGAAATACAAAATCTGTATGGTTTTAACACAGGTAGGCCATACTGTAGGATGTTTGCATTTCAGACAAGGGGCTGTGGTCATAAGGAAGAGGAAGGGTTCTGTCTGAGAAGGCTCAGAGATCCAGGGAATGGGATTTTGATGACCCTAGAACTAGACATTTACCTAAGACTTGGGATTTGTGGGAGGACACCCAGGCAGAGGAAAAAAAGATCATTTGAAACCTCATTGCTTGTGATTATTTATTAGTAATTGTTTCATTTTCCTCCCATAACTTCTCATATAAATATCTAAGTATATATTACCCCTATATTATTTCTACTTACAATTATAATTTTTTTTTTTTGAGACAGAGTCTCACTGTGTCGCCCTTGGAAGAGTGCTGCGGGATCACAGCTCACAGCAACCTCAAACCCTTGGGCTTAAGTAATTCTCTTGGTTCAAGCGATTCTCCCAAGCAGCTGGGATTACAGGCACCTGGCCATTTTTTGGTTGCAGTTGTCACTGTTGTTTAGCAGGCCTGCCTCTGTGTATGTGGTTGGTGCCCTAACCACTGAGCTACCGGCGCTGAGCCTACAATTTTTTTTTTTTGAGACATAGTCTCACTTTGTTGTCCAGGCTGGAGTGCCCTGGTATCAACATACCTCCTGGGTTCAAGCAATCCTCCTGCCTCAACATCTGCCATTATGCCCAGCTAATTTTTCTGTTTTTAGTAGAGACAGGGTCTTCCCCTTGTTCAGGCTGGGGAACAAACTCCTAAGCTCAAGTGATCCTTCCACTTTGGCCTGCCAGAATGCTAGGATTACAGGCATGAGCCACTGTGCCTGGCTCAATTCCAATTTTCTGGCAGATGATTTTTCCATATACATATGAACTGTAGATAATCACATGTTAGCCCCACAGTTAAGGCAGAAAAAGGTGTCTCTCTTTAACTTCCAACAATGCACTCAAACAATCCACCATATATACAGAAGGGTGAACAGAATCCACTCTAATCAGAAAATTTAAATTCAAAAGCATTATTTTTTTTTTGATACAAAATTACTCTGTCCTCTGTTATCCTGGGTAGAGTGCCATGGCATACCATAGCTCACAGTAACCTCAAACTTCTGGGCTCAAGTGATCCTCTTGCCTCAGCCTCCCCTAGTGGCTGTGGGGGAGGGGCCCACCACGATGCTTGGCTTGCTCAGGCTGGTCTTGAACTCATGAGCTCAAGCAATTCACCTGCCTCAGCCTCCCAGAGTGCTAGGATTACAGGCATGAACCACTGCACCTGGCCTCAAAAGCATTCTTTAAAGTACCTAGCCAATTAGGGAAGAGGATGATGAGAAATTTTTGCCAAATAGGCAGTTTTTGCCAAATTTTTGCCCAAATTCAGGGTGAATGTATTACTAATTCACTTCATTCTATGACTTCTATTCTACACGACCATGATGACACAACTTCTTGCAAAACAAAAGCTAAAGCACTCTCCACCCGCTCTTGGTCCCTCCCAAAGCTGTAGGTGTGAAAGTTTGAGGCCAGGCAAGTCAGAGATGTGTCTTATTTTCTTGAAACATATCTGACCTTACTCAATTGATTCCAATTTTAAAGTATTTCCATATAGGCAACATGCAACTCTTTCAAAGACAATCTGTTATAAGAATCATAGAGAAAAGCTATACTTTCCCTAATGTTCAGTGAATACGTTTGTTAGAAAAATGCTAAAGTGGTAACTGTCAAGTGGATGGTTGTTTCCAACTTTGAGGGGAGACAAAAGAGTCAGAAAGGAGGAAGGCCTAGGAGAAAGCCTCAGCCAGGAACAGCTGTGGTTCTTTAGTCTCAGCGATAGCTTTCAGAGCATTTTATAATCTTCTTATTTAATAATCAATGTATCATCATTGATGAATATTAAACTCAATGGTGATACATTGAACAGAATAGAAAAGAGAAGGCAGGCTCGGTGCCTGTAGCTCCAGCATTGTGGCAGCCACCTATAGTTCCAGCTGCTTGGGAGGCTGAGGCAAGAGGATCATTCGTTTAAACCCAAGAGTTGGAGGTTGCTGTGAGCTGTGACACCACGGTACTCTACGTAGGGTGACAGCTTGAGACTCTGTCTCAAAAAAAAAAGAGAATGCAAGCTATCCTCACTTCCTTTTTTCAAAAATGAAATTGAAGTACAGAGTTAAATAATTTGTTCTAATCAGTTTCAGGAAACAATGGGGGTGAATACCCTTCCTTCCTGATCAGCTGGCAGGCTCCTGCCTCCCCTCAGGGTGAACAGGTCCTCGTCACTGTCAGCTGACTCACCTTCACATCCAAGCTGGAGGATACCCTGAGTCATGGTTTCATTAGCTTTGATTCATTATGATTGTACTTGTGGAAATTCAGAAATGGGAATTTCAAGAACTGAGCAGGGGAAGGAAAAGGGCATTGGTGAAATTCAAAAGGACAAAGTTTATAGCATCCACCATTCAAAAACACCATAAAAGACACACAGAAAGGGGAGTACCTGCCCTTGGGGACTACATGCATTCCAGAGAGGAAAGGGGTAGGGGAAGCCTGATCCATCTAAACACCCAACACACCCAACACGGGTGCTAGGAGGGAGCCGCCTACTGACCAGGGACTGACCAGGTAGGTGTACAGAACTGTGGGAAGGCCAAAGAGAAAGATGGTAAATTCTGAAAAGTACAAAAAAATGTAAAATCATCTCAGACCTACCTGGGCCTTAAGACTGTATACAGACAGCAAGGCAAGGTGATATACAATTTAGTACCAAATAACTGACTCTATGACAAGGAAGGAAATGATCTCTGTGAGCTAAATCAAAGGTTTCCCAGAAACAAGCCCTTAATGGCAAGAAAGGGAAGGGATGTCTAGTCAGGGAAAACTGCCTGACCAGGAGTGTATTCTAAGCAGACTAAATATAAAACATCGACATGGCGATAAGATCGTTCATTCAATCAATTAATACTTCTTGGGAACCTATTGTGTATAAGCACTGTGCTAGGACCAAGGGGCAGGGACGATCCCTTCCCACTGCTGTTTCAGAGTTTACCTATTTTAGAAGGAATTCTGGAAAACAGAGTTGGACGGAGGCAACCTGCCAATAGGTTTAATGAGACAGTAATGCATTTGGGGCTTTAGAATGTTCTCAGCAGGAAATGAGAGTTTTTGAGTAAAAGTGACAGGTGCAAAGCCAGGAAAATGGTTCTGGTCATGCTGCCTCTGTGAACGGGGGAGAGGGGTGGCAAAGACCACTTAAAGTCCTCTTGTGGTCCCACTGAAAGACATGCCCATTCAAACTGGAGTGATAGCTGTGAAAAGGGAGGGAGAACCCTGGGAAGACACACTCACAGGGCTGGGGAACCAAGAGGAATCCAGCAGGGAGGAAGAACAGTCAAGGGCACTGCTGTCTCAGCATAGACGCCAGGGGGGATTCTAAAAGGAAAATCAGTTAGGAGGAAAAGACAAAGTGTACTTTCTCCAAGCCAGGATTGGAGTGGGCTCACTTCAAAGCTGTTCACCATTTTCATGCTATTGATATTCCCTATTCTGGATCTCCTTCTCCCTTCTCTGGCCTGACAAACTCTGTTCTCAGCCTCTTTAGGAGATTTGGTAGACTATTTCAGAGGGAT
>CAUYRH010147498.1:0-19909 GCA_963574655.1 Perodicticus potto | reverse complement strand
GGTGCATCTTACAAGGGTACAAGTGAAAATTACTAAAAGTAGAATATAAATGTCTTCATATAGTGATTTAAAGGTCATGAAGGCTATGTTAAATAGTTTAATGAAAATATTTTAGATTGTATATAAAGTCAGCACATTGTGCCCCATGACTGCACCAATGTACACAATTATGATTTAATAAAAATTAAAAAAAAAAAAGAGTGATCGGCTATAGCGAATGTGGCAAAGTGCTGTGGGACGTCTGCTGCCAGGGACACGGTCAGCACCTGGAAATGTGGGCGTGGAGCTTCAATCAACAGCAGGGATTTGGAGATGACTTAATATGTGCCAAGTACAACTTAAAAGGGCAGGAGGACGTGGGGATTAAAGTGGCGCTGTTCCCTCCCAGCAGCTTAGCAACACTGGAGTGAAGAGGCATTCAAATGCATCTGGACAATTGCAGCAACAGAGGAAAACCCAGTGTTGTGAGTTCGCGTAAGAAGACATTTGTCCCGACCGAGTGGGACACAGGATGCTTCCTTAGAGGAACTGGCACATGATGGGGGTGTTGACAGATCAGTCAGAATTACTAAGAGGGAGAGAAGGAGGAACCAGAGCAAATGTAGAATTAATCCAAGCAATAGGCATTGTGACTGGAAAGGCTCAGAGACCCTGGACCCGGGTGGGTTAGGAGGGCGGGGTCCAGACGCAGGAGAGGCCATGGTATGAGAGAGTATTGGCAGGGGTCAGAGACTCAGCACTGGAACTTAGAGGCGGATTTGTTGTCCTTTTCCCCTTTTTTTTGAAACAGAGTTTCACTCTGTTGTCCTGGATAGAGTGCCCTGGTGTCATCACAGCTCATGGCAGCCTCAAACTTTTGGCTCAAGCAATCCTCCTACCTTGGCCTCCTGAGGAGGCCACAATGTCCGGCCAGTTTTTCTATTTTTAGTAGAGACAGGGTTTGACTCTTGCTCAAGCTGGTCTCGAACTCCTGAACTCAAGCAATCCACCTGCCTCGGCCTCCCAGAGAGCTGGGATTACAGGCGTGAGCCACTCACTCAATCATACTCACAGTCCCCAAGAGGCGACCTTTTTTCTTCTTTTTTTCTAAGACAGTCTCACTTTTTTCCCCTTGGTAGAGTGCCGTAGTATCACATCTCTCAGCCACCTCCAACTCTTGGGCTTAAGCAATTCTGTTGCCTCAGCCTCCTAAGTAGTTGGGACTGCAGGCACCCACCACAACGCCTGGCTATTTTTTAAAGATGAGGTCTCGCTCTGGCTCCGGCTGGTGTGGAACCTGTGAGCTCAGGCAATCCACCTGCCTTGGCCTCCCAGAGTGCTGGGATTACACACGTGAGCCACTGCGTCTGTCCAGGGACTTTTCTCTTAGAGGGCAAAATATAGTCACAGTCTGTGAGTCATGGTCATATTTACATCTTGAAAACATTGCTCAGCAGTAAGGGGAAATGGATTAACAGAGAATTGGAAATGTGTAAACCAGTCAGTTAACAATTTTTTGAGAATTATCTCTACAAAGGTAACAGGTGACACTGGAAGAATGGACATCAGAAGGAAACAAAGTTAGCAGCCAAAACCATCTTGCAGAAGTACGTCCTGACCCTGGTGAAAGCTCTTTAATTGCACTCTAAAAGACCCCTCTTTTCCACAGCCTCCCTTCCACATGTTTCCACCCACTCCATGCTTCAGGCATGCAAGCTGGTCTTCCTTCTGTTCCAGAACTTTCCACCACTCCTCCCCTGAACATCTCTGCCTTGGATGACCTCAGGTTCCAACAGGTTCCTTCTCCAAAAGGTACAAAGCTGAACTGCTGGGCTCAGTTTTCATTTTCACTTCCTTGGAAAGTCTTTCCTGACCCACACAAACTATAGTAAGCAGTCATTTTTAAACACATGACTTGTTTTAATTCTTTGCATAGTATTTCTACCGCCTTATTTTACAGGTATTACTTTGATTGACTGAGTTACTATTTCTTTCCCAAACTTCCACCTGCTAACCTGGGCTGTGATTTCTACAAAAGCTGAGACACTATCTGATTTTACCCCTGAATATTTGCAACTGGGACAGTGCCTGAAAGAACAGAGGTCAGCAATCACTGCCTCACTGAGTGAATGATGAATAAATCCACGCTCCTCTATAAGATTGTATGCTTATTAAATTTCAATGGAAATTATATTTTTCTGACTTTAAGGACAACATACTTACAGGAAAATCTGAGAAACTGTGAAAGAGCAAACAAAATGTAATGCGCTATCTTCGATAAGTTTCAAAAAACAGAAAAAGAATGTAGGTAAAAACTAAAGAAATCTGAATAAACATAGACCTTAGTTCATCACAATATACCAATGTAGGTTCCTTAGTTTTAACAAAGGAACTGCACTGCTGTGAACGTTAATAATACAGGAAACCACGTCTTTGTAGATATATGGGAGCGACAAGGGAACTGTCAGTACCACTGCATCAATTTTCCTGCAAATCCAAAACAGTTCCGAAAAATAATGTCTATTAGTTTAACACAGACACGCTTGTAAGCAATTAAACACTGCAGAAGTATATACATGAAAAGCTGAAAATCCATGATGGGTCACCACCACAACCTCACCCAAAGACAATCACTTTGACAGTTGTGATGGCTCCTTACAGACTTACAAATATTTACATATTTACACAAACAAATGCAATCCCTACCATAACGCTGTTATCTCTCGCTTTCTGCTTGTTTATTTTTACCTGAAGATATGATTGCACTCGTCTTTCTAAGTCAATGTAACATCTCCTTTCCTCTCTCTGTGGCTAACAGTATCCCACCATTTACCGTAATAGTTAATTCAATCGGTTTCCTACTGATGAAGGCTTAAATTGTTTCATTGATTAAAACCACAACCCAGGCTCGACGCCCATAGTATCATGTAGTGAGTTCCAACCTGGCCTGGGCCAGCTAAACAAAAATGACAACTGCAACAACAAAAAGGAATAGCTGGGCGTTGTGGCAGGCACCTGTAGTCCCAGCTACTTGGGAGGCTGAGGCAAGAGAATCACTTAAGTCCAAGAGTTAGAGGTTGCGGTGAGCTGTGACACCACAGCACTCTGCCGAGGGGGACACAGTGAGACTCTGTCTCAAAATAAAATAAAATAAAATAAATAAATAAATAAATAAAACCACAACCCAAATCTACCTTGAGATTTTTTTACAGGATCTATCCTTTTCCATGGCAGAATGAGACCCCATTCTATGGTCTGTCACAAGCCACTCTCCAAATCCTTAATCTAGGCAAGGAGAACATTGTTTCATGATTGTGTGGAAAGATTGACACAGAGACATTATAAAAAGATGGATGTGAGTAAAAATAATCTTCTCTGGTAAGATATTTAAAACACTGGTAAAGGTGACCGCCTGGGAGCAGGTGAGCTGAATGCCCGGGAAAGTGTGGGAGGCGGGACGGAGCCGCTCACCTCCCAGGGGCACCAGTCAAAGAGAAGCGACGCCTGTGAGAGGACACAAGGGTTCTGGGGGGGAGGGAGGCAGGTACCGCTATTAACCACATGCCTTTAGTAGCTATTCAAAAAGCTACTTAAAAATAACAAAAAGATAACTGGAAATACCATAACCATCTTTTCTACACAAAATGATTCATCTCACACAATCAAAAGAAAGCTATAATCTATGTTTGGAGCTCAAATGCAATCAGTGTTGTCATAAATCTGTGGTAGGTTATGCCATCAAAACTGGACGCAGATTTCATCATGCACCATTAAGTGAGAAATGCACTTTAGTTGCGTCTGGGAATGGCTGTTTTCCAAGATGCATCTTGTGTTAGACACAGAATCACTGGCCACCAGGCCCACCCACAAAGCCACACCCAGGAATGTCGTATTTGGCTCTGCAAATAGGCTTGCCCGTGAGATACAGTCAGAAGGAGTTGGTGAGTCTCTGTAAAGCACCAAACGGGGAAATTCCTTCAGTTTGTGACTAGTCTGTCTTCTTCCTGTCTGGAGATTAGCAGGACGTGGTGACTGGAACCCAGGTAGACCCTGTTATCCCCCCGGCTAAAGGTAACGGAGCTGAAAAACAGACACCGCCTCCGTCTCTGAAGACTTCATGGGGTTTCAAGCTGATCCTTGACTCTCTCATCTGCTGTCTTTTTATGTGCAAGAATAAAGCCCTGGTTCGCTTAAGCTGCCATAGTTAAGTTTCTCTTACTACCCGCTACAGAAAATGCATGCATTAGATAAGCAAAAAATATAAAAATTGTAACTCCGTTGGGAACAGTCTTAAACAATCATGTGTTTGGTTCCGAGCCATCAAGCAACTACTTTACTGCAAATTACACTTTAAAATTTCCATCTCTTTTCTGACCTGTACCCAAAAAGCTAATGCTAGTTTCACAAAGTAGGATCTTAAATCTGTAATGCTGTTTTGAATATCTTTCTCCTTCTGGTTAGCTGTGTAATCAGAAAGCTATTAAAGAAAGAGCAAAGTCAACTGACGTGTGTTCTCTTGGATTTGCAGAGAAATAATATGTTTGTATTTTGGGTATTAAGACTTTTCTGAAGTAAGCACATGTCCAGAAAGCGATGGCATTCATTAAAGAATGGACATTAAGGAAAAGTTTTGCAATTAAGGAATGACCCAGGTTTTGATCAAGAAATTAAATGAGAGGATACAAGTGGGTGAGGAGAAGAGAGAAAACATTTTTGTTTTAGATGAAAACATTTTATTTAAAAACAGAAGGGCATGTCCCCCCCGCCCCTCCCCGCCCCTCATTAGAATTACTTACCAAAGTATTCACTGACCATGTATATATTTTAAAAACAACAGATGGGGCTCGGGGCCTATACCTCAGCGGCTAAGGTGCCAGCCACATACACTGAGGCTGGCAGGTTTGAATCTGGCCCAGGCTGCTAAACAACAATGACAACTACAACAAAAACTAGCTGGGCATTGTGGCCGGCACCTGTAGTCCCAGCTACTCGGGAGGCTGAGGCAAGAGAATTGCTTAAGCCCAGGAGTTGGAGGTTGCTGTGAGCTGTGACGCCACAGTACTCTACTGAGGGTGACAGCTTGAGGCTCTGTCTCAAAGAATAAATAAATAAATAAATAAATAAATAAATAAATAAATAAATAAATAAAAACAACAGATGGAACATTCATTTATTTATAGGAAATATACAAAATGGAAGAGGTGGAATTGACTCTGTATAGCGGCCGTCTCTGCCTGACCAGACCCATTCACTGTGGGGAATGTCCAGAGATTCCCAGAACACAGCAGGACGTCCACCACCGGTGTTTGTCATTATTCTTGGGGCGTCTCCAAACTGTTAGGTCTATGAATTGACCTGCTCAAGTTCTTTAATACCACCTGTCTGATTTGCTCTGCTTACATTACATATTACTTTACTGTTTGGTTCAACGCTACCTCTGTATGCAGCAGCACTTAACAACTCAAATTTATAGAAAAGGGATTCTTCCACCTATGCTTTTTCTAAAGAAAACCGCAGGACGTTGGTTTTGTGGATGGAAGTCACTCTCTTTGATCTCAGTGTCACTGAACAATAGGTGGAGGGCATCAGAAACACGCAGGGTGCAGATTTATATTTTCTCTCTTACTCACACAAATCAAGTGCAGATTTATCAAGCTGTGAAATATATTAAGTTCACAGGGTTTTAACAAAGGGTTACCAAACCGCAGGAACCTGCTGTGATTCAAACCACTTTCAGATGTCCTGTTCATTATACTAAATGAAAGTTTGGGGTGGCTTTGATGCTTACGGGCAAACATCGCAATCTCTTGAAAGAGCTGCTAGAGTGCACCCTGTAGCTGTGGTTAATATACTACATCGTATGCACACCGGTCATACAATGACCAATTTATTCTAGCCACTTTAACAAGGATATCCAGCCTGACAGGCCACACAGAATAGTATCGCCAGTCAAGCAAAGCGCAAATCATCAGAGGACTCTGAGAGCTGTTTGGCATCCACTACAGAGCTCTTTGTCACACAGCCAATTAAGTGACCAAACGAGGAACTTGAAAATACTCATTCATTTCTTCCTAGCAGCATAAACGGAGCCTCCAGCCCTTCTTGTCTTGCGCACGGAAGGCACGCAAGTGAAACGGGCATAATTCAGTTTGTACTTTGTCCAAGGGGCGAGCGGCATTTTGGTTCTCAGAAATTAATAACACAAAAAATGAAAGGAATGGGCAAAAAGGTTTGGATATTACATGTGATAACACAGATATCCAGGCTTAGAGTTTTTTTAATTAATAGAAAGTCGGCATTTCTTTGATTCTTGAGAAGCCACATCAGCACTTCTGAGCCGCTTCGGCAGCTCCTGGCGTCCTTTTTTCCTCTTTGCAATAAGAACTTCCACCGACTCCAGGAAACCCCACTGTCCTGCTCCTTCTCCTTAGGGCCACCCGCGAGTTCGGTTGCTGGTTTCTCTTCCTCTCCTTGGCCTCTTCACAGTGTCCCAGGGCTCAGTCTTGGATTCTTTTCTATTCCCTCCCTACAGTCGTTCCCTTGAAGAATTCATCTGGTCCACTGACTTTAAATGTGCTAAGCACAACACGACCAAATGGCTACTTTTCTAGGCTAACTTCTCAAGCTAAGTCCATGCTTATTTATTTAACTGCAGAGTCACCATATATATTGCCTATATAATAAGAATCTCAAACTTAACATGCCCCGTGATGAACACGTCCCCAACTTGGTCACAGACAGGTCACATCTCAATAAATGGTGACTTCATTGTTCTCAAGCAAAAAAAAAAAAAAAAAAAAAAAAAATCCAGTCTTTGAACTCTCCTCTCTTTCTGTCTTCTCATGTTCAATCTCTTGGAAAATCTTTTGTTTCATCACTTTATTAAAAAAAAAAATCCTTAATCCAGATGATCAGCTCAGCATCTAGCCCCGACGAGGACGTCACTCCACTTTGGCAGTTTCTTTTCCAGCCACAGGCTGCTCTTCACATTTACCCAGAACAACACCTCCCATAACCTCATCCTCAGCTTGTAAAGGTCCTTCCGATCCTGAGCTCTTGCCACGCTGCAGATTCATGCCCCGGGGTCCTTTTCTTGTTCACTCTGCTCCAGCTGCACTGGCCTCCTTAATCCCCAGCAGGAATATTTCCATCTTAGGAACTTTCTGCCCTCTCCGCTGAAATGCTCTTGCCTGAATGTCAGCGTAGTTTATTCCTGTAGTTCATCCTGAGTTTTGCTCAAATATCATGTCTGGCTTTCTGGCCTTAATTTTCTCCATAGCACTGATCCTTGTCTGGCAGGCCACAGAGGTCACACCCCCGGTGTATTGTTTACATTCTGCCACTATAATTTTTGCCCTAGAAGAGAGAGCAGGGGTTTTGGCCGGGTGCGTCCACTGCTGGTAAGACTAGTGGGCAGGTGCACTCAACTAGCAATTCTTGAAAATCCTTGTTACTGAAAAGTAAGTGAAGCTTTTCCAGTCCACAATAGAGGTTTGTTTTACATAGCTGAAACCCAGGAGAGAGATTTCTAGGCCTTTATTGAAGTGACCCAAACAGATAAATCAAGTACACTTTTTAAAATGAACAAAGTATAGGGCCAAATTGAAATAATAGTAAGGTTTTTTTTTTTTTTTTGTATACTCTGTAAGCTTTTTAAAAAACAGACCACTTGTCTTACAAAAATAAAAAAAAAAAAGAAAAGAAAAAAAGAAAGAAAGAAGGGGCCGGGTGTTCATGCATCACACCTGTGATCCCAGCACTCTGGAAGGCTGAGGCAGGAGGATTGCTTGGGCGCAGGTGTTCCAGACGAGCCTGAGCAAGAGCAAGACCCCATCTCGACTAAACATACAGATGATTAGCTGGGCCTCGTGTTGGGCGCCTGTAGTCCCAGCTACTTGGGAGGCTGAGGCAAGAGTCTGAGGTTGCTGTGAGCTATGACACCATCACTCTGCCCTGAGGGACAGAGGGAGACTGCTCTGTCTCAAAAGAAAAGAAAGAAAATAAGATGTGCGTGCTTCTTTTTCATTGAAATTTCAACCTATTAGTTTTTTCTGATCAGTCTCCAGGTTGGCTACTCAGGCATTGACGTGTCCTAATGCTGCCTTAGAGGCCTCACATGGATCCCAAGACGTGATTATACTTCCATCAAACAAAGCTGATGGCATAGCTTCCAGGGGACACCCAGGTCCTCCATGGCCTGGAAGACAAAAAAAACTGCTGATAAAAATGAAGACATATTTCTTAACTAGGAAAATGTACTGTTTTTGAAACAATAAAAATGAACATCAATAATTCCTCATAGACTTTGCTAAAGAACAGAACGATGCTCAGAAGCATTACTGCTTAAAAGACGGCAATCTGAGTCTGAGCCATGAGAAAGAAACCCACATCTGCGTTCTGCGTACATTTATAGAACACGGAGGCTTTGTTCGTAAGCTCCGTGAGGTTGTCCTCTACCCCCATGTTTTCACGAAAACCACAGACCTCTCTCTGATGTGATCATGTGATTCTTACTGGTTCATGGATTATCCTTTCCCTACCCCAGAATCAAGATCTTCTGCCTCAGCGCCCGTAGCACAGTGGTTATGGCGCCAGCCACACACACTGAAGTTGGTGTGTTCAAACCCGGCCCAGCCTGCTGATCAACAATGATGCCTGCAACAAAAAAATAGCTGAGCGTTGTGGCAGGTGCCTGTAGTCCCAGCTACTTGGGAGGCTGAGGCAAGAGAATCACTTGAGCCCAAGAGTTTGAGGTTGCTGTGAGCTGTGACACCACAGCACTCTATCCAGGGCGACACAGTGAGACTCTGTCTCAAAAAAAACTTCTATAATTCACAACCTACTAGCAGAGTTATAATCAAAAAGACAGCAAATAACAAGCCTTGGTGAGAACACGAAGCAGTGAAACACTCGTATGTTACTGGTGCCTTGAAAATGGGAAGGCCACTTTGGAAAGAAAACACACAGTCCCACCTTTAACCTAGAGGTGCTATATTTTCCTCTTCTTTTTTCTTCTCTCAAGATAATAACTTTTTCTCAGAGCAAATTATGTTTCATATTTAACCTTAATATGTCAGCACAAAATCATTAACACATAGCCATTTGAACTCAGTCTCAAAACAAAATAGAAAAAAAAATAGTTGTTTTCCTCTGTTTCATCCCTGCAATATAGTGCAGAAAAAATCCATTACTCTAAACCAAATATATATCCTGCTTCCTACCAGCAAACGATGAGGTCAGCCCTGTAATAGTGTCTTACTGGTTAGGAATACAAACTTCTGAATCAAGTATACTCAGCTTTTTAGATTCAGGGCTTCCTCGGTTTGTGTTGGGTGAACATCATGAAGGCCATTTAACTTCCCCTGGGCCTTGTTTTCACAACTGTAAGTTAGATATTGCAGGCTGGGATTGGGGGTTTACGACTGTAACCCTCACGCTCTGGGAGACTGAGGCAGGAGCATTGCTGGAGCTCAGGAGTTGGAGGTTGCTGTGAGCTATGATGGCAGCTCTTCACAACACTCAGGATGACAGAGAGAGATTTTTGTCTCAAAAAATGAATTGCAATAATTCCCTTATAGGGTAGTTGTGAATATTAATTAAGAGTGCATACTAATTGCCCTGGATAATGATAGGTGTATCATTCATGGCTAACACATATTTATTTATTCTTAATAAAAAAATTACTATTATTCTTCATTGTGGTTCTGAAGCAGCACAGGACCCCGTGAGGAGACGGCAGCCGGGCCACCAGTGCCACATGTGTGAGCATGGGCCCGTCGCTGCACCTGCTCCAGTTCTCGGCTAAGGTATCTTCATCCTGAGGTCCTTCTGGTGAAATTACAAAACAGCAGCTGTTGAATATTTATGCATAAGACAAACCTTACTAACCGTCCCTGGCATAAGACTTAAAACTCTCTTCTCTAATGAGGGTACTGAAGGAGCTCAGGAAATTCCAGCCCAAAGTATGACTCCTTGGTATGAAGAGGATTTTGAATTAAGGGTCCTTAGAAGTCAACAGCCCTTGGAAGGGGCTGTCCTCTATCTTGGTCAGACGGACCCGTCAAAAAGAACAGCTGGCTTTCCTGCCTCTCCCTGTTTTCTCAACATATTGCAGGAAAGAAGATCAAGAATGAAACCAGACCTGGAATGACCCATTTTAAAGATAATACCTCTTTCTTAAACTAATTTAATTTGCAAGGAGAAACATTTATAGGTCAATCTGATCCCCCCATCCATTCATTCTCCCAAGTTTCTGTTCATCCTCCGCAGTAAGTGTATTGCTACTCAACAGACTTACCTATGTTCCTCACCTTCCTTCCCCTCTAAAATGAGGATATATAAACTTTTGGAACCCACTGGGAAATCCGGCCATCATTCTGTGGTTCTCCCATTGCACAGTAAATAAATCTATTTCTCTTAATAATCTGCCTTATTGTGGGTTGATCTTTCAGCAAATCTTCTGGGACGAGGTCCTCTTACAATTTAAACCAAAGAAGTGGAAATCAAATGTTTGACGATTACACATATCAATGTCTATCTTAGTCAACAAGGATTTTAGTATAATTGAAAATTACAGCTAAGAAAGGAAAAATAAAATAGACTAGATCCAAATTGGGGGGTTTTGTTCAAACTGTTGGGATGCCAGCATAAGCGCTTTCAGGAGATTTACGTATAATTTGAAAAGCCATACCAGCCAGCTTTTAATTTTGGATCTACAGATCAGCGATTGTAGTTGACAGCTGACAGTTTAAATTTCATAGTGCTTTATTTGTGTGTGAAATAAATAAAAAGCTGGAAGCAAGAAGATATAAAAGATGGATCTAGATAATTCATAAAATAGACACTGAAGCACTAAATAATTGAAAGCTAAATGGATTTATAGTGTCAACAATGACCCTAAAATAATCATTGCTGGTGCCTATGAAAAGGCCATTATTTTTTAAGAGAATTGTGACAACTAAATAATCATTTTATTTCCAACTTAATGTATAAAGCCATTCAAGCATATGTCATACCTTTTTCATAGATAGCTCTGAATGTACTCTGAAAATAGATACAATAAATAGAAATAATAGGGTACAAAAAACAAGTCTTTGGGCGGCACTTGTGGCTCAAAGGAGTAGGGTGCTGGTCCCATATGCCGGAGTTGGCGGCTTCAAACACAGCCCCGGCGAAAAACAAAACAAAACAAAACAAAAAAAAAAAAACAAACAAAAAAACCAAGTCTTCAAAATTCAAATAAACTAAAGTTTAAAGTGCTATTCACTCTGGAATTTTGTGGAATAGGAGCCACATTAAGATTCACAGAAGCAATGTCGCGTGTTAGCAAGTGAAGCATTTCTGCTCCACCAACACCCTATGTGTATTTGGTCTTATCAGATGTTTAGTCAATAGCTGAAACATTTATACACAGTCAGTCAACTATAACACCAGGAAATAAGCCATTGAATAAACGAGGCTGTTAATTTTCCATCAGAGATTCATGTCTGAATGACCATGCATTTTACAGGTTTAAATACCGAAAGGCTAATTATCCCCAAGGCCCCATTAAAAGGATAGCATCGATTGCACTTACAAACAACCCTAATGTTGCTCAGCTCAAAAATGATCTTCAGCTCTCAAGGCTAAAGAATACTTCAATTTCTCTGCCTACTACACACACCATGAGTGTACAAATATATATCTACATATACCTATTCCATATTTATATACCTGTACACACCTGTAGTGATGACCCATGTCCACACCTACCTACCTACATATCTATACCTGTTACATACCCCACCAAAGCAATGTCTTTCCCAAAGCCTTTGAAAAATAAGCGTGAAGTTTCTTATACACGAAGATTCATATTTTATAAAGTAAAATGTAAATTAAAACCTCATCTTCCTAATCTCTATTCAACGTTCAATCTTTTCTTCCTTTTCAAAAATAGTCTTTCAAAAATGTCCTTATCATTCTTATCCTAATGACTTCAAATTCTAAATGAAATGTACAAGAAAACCATTTTTTTTTTAAGAGACAGAGTCTCACTTTCTTGCCCTCAGTAGAGTACTGTGGCATCACAGCTCACAGCAACCTCCAACTCCTGGGCTTAGGCAATTCTCTTGCCTCAGCCTCCTGAGTAGCTGGGTGCCCACCACAACACCCAGCTATTTTTGTTGTTGTTGTTGCAGTTTGGCCGGGCAGGGTTTGAACCCTCCACCTTCGGTATATGGGGCCGGTGCCCTAATCACTGAGCCACAGGCACCTCCCAGAAAACTATTTTTTTTTTTAAATTGCTTATTTTGCAAAGGAATCCTGACAGTAAAAGCGAGTAAGAGTCAATTAGGTTCAAGACATGTTAGTCCAAAATATGGCATTTTGGAATTTGAGAAAACAGTGGAAGCGGTTAAGTAACCCACCCCCCACTCCCCCAGTCCTTCTGCCCTGAAGCACATCATAAAACTGAGAAAGAATTTTCTGACACTCCCAGAAGCAGGTCTTGATACCATCCCTAGATAGGTGCCCTCCCTACACTGGGAGGAAAGGAACCAAGATATAGAAATGCCAAGAAAAGTCAAACAGCCTTGCTGAGTGCCCTCCAGTTTAGCACCACTTTGTACAAACTCCCCGGGTCTGTTCACTTTTCATCAAACCTCTAAGCATTCCAACCTATGGCTTTCTCTAAGGCTTCCATGTCACATAAAACTTACATTAAATGAATCTGCATGTTATTCTCTGGTTAATCTGTTTTTTGTTATAAGA
The DNA here is from genome assembly GCA_963574655.1 of Perodicticus potto. Taxonomy (NCBI): domain Eukaryota; kingdom Metazoa; phylum Chordata; class Mammalia; order Primates; family Lorisidae; genus Perodicticus; species Perodicticus potto. The sequence continues at coordinate 7,183 of CAUYRH010147498.1, read as the reverse complement.
GCCGCATCACGAACCAAGCAATAAAGTGAGGGAAAGAAATCTTTCCTTCCCTTCAGAATCAACGCCTACTAGACAAGTTTGGCCATCTACAAAACCAACTGACGTGGAGAGACTCCTTGGACTGTGTTCTCATGCTGCCCAGGAAACTTGGACAACACAAAATCCAATCCTCATGATCAGCACACAACAGAGAATGAAAGTGTAACTAAAGAAAGGCAAGTCAACACAACATTATATTAATTCATCTCAAGCATTAATATACTAACATTCAGTAATCAGTATTTTCCATTCGATAGTAAAATCCTAGGGCAGAGACTGTATTTGTTTTGCTCCCCAATATTTGCAGAGGGAATGAAGACATATATGTACGGAGTTTAAAACTGGAAGAAAAAGCATTTGTCAGCCAGAATTAAGCAGATGACATAGCCGGCACACAGACAGCTCTCCTTTCATTAAAATGTGCACTGGATTGTGCTTTTCCTCATGTAAGTGGTTTCCCCCCAAGGCCATATAGGTCCGTCTGCTATGATTTTATATGGTTATTTTTTAATTATAAATCCAATTCCCACTTCTGTACTACCCAGAAGGACAGTGGGTGTGAATACTCCGATCAATGGAAAAGTACAAATGAATAAATCAGTGTTCACTATTTATGTCAACCCCACCTCGTAAGAGTTGGGTTTTGTTTTAAATAAGTCAATGCCCCAGTGTTAGGTTTGACTGTGATTTAACTGATAAGTTTTATCTTTTGGACTGCCAATCTCATGAACTATAGTTACTGACCCAGCAAGAAGACCCCTAAAGGCCGCTAACTGTTTCAGCCGGAGTCCCTGTCCATCTCAAACCCCCCTTAAGGTTAATTCTGAGAACAGGTTTCTGACAAGGAAGTTCTCTCTGAGTTCCCTGACTCCCTTGCCAAATAATGGTGAAAACTCACTCAAGCAGAGTTTCCCAGGCTACTGAGTGTCCCAAACTGTCTCCCAAGCTACTGAGTTTCCCAAACTGTTTCCATGCCAACTACCACACTGTAGCCCCCAACTGTAACCCCACCTCTAGCTAACCGCTACATTCTGCTTTTGTTTTTTTTGGTTGCTTGTATGGCAACAAAAAAGGTATAAAAGGCTGCCTGCTTTTCTTTTCAAGGCCATTTGCCCTTTGGGGCAGCAACCCATCTGCACAGGTGTAAATAAATCACTACCTAATTTGTACCTAAAATGGAGTCCGTATTTTTCCTATGGGTGGTGAAAATAACAACAGAACATTAACTGGGTTCAGGCATCTCTTTATACACAGACATGGTCTTCCTCTTTAAGAACACTAGGATGTGTACACATAACAGGATAACGTGTAAAGTCACACAGTTTTGTACTTTTTCCTTCCTCCTTCCAACCTTCCCTTCTTTTCTTCCTTCACTCTCTTCTTGTAAAGAAAAACCAGGGAGCAAACTTCTGAGATTATTCTTTTTCATACCAAACAAACAGGAACAGTTTATTGCTTAGAAACGAATTAAAACATATTAGCTGGGATAAAAATTAAGTTTACATTGGGATTAAAATTTTTGCAGTAAGTTAGAGAGTAAGATAGTCACAAACATGTCTTGAGCCGATACACAGTTCTCTGTTGGAAATGAAGCATGATATTCTAAGTATCCTGGACTATTTGTTGTCTTCTAAGACTTTGTGAGTTTCACTTCTAAAAGACTTGATAAGTAAATATTTGCTGACCTGATTTATAAATAAAATATTTCCGTACCCACCTCGGTGAAGAAATGAGGGATTTCCATATCACACCCAACAAACCTTTTTGGTGATGATCAAAATGTTTGCACCCCACATTTCCTATTGGGCTGTGTTCCTCTTGTTTGACAGAGCATTGGCACTGCCTAATTGCTTTTTAGCAAATGGTTTTCATGTCTTTTCATCCTCCCCCACCCTTCCCACCCTCCCTGGAATTCCTTTAGTCAAAGAGGGCACATCACCATTTTTCTATCATGTCCATATATGCCATTACAATAGAGACAGTCAACAACTTAACACATTTATGAAAACGCAAACAGTACCTGAACATAGGCTCTGCAAGAGCGCTCTCTTTTCTGAAGCTGAATCCATTAAGACAGCAGATTAAACACAGAATAGAAAAAACAAGTTAGTGACAGAAGAAAACAAGAAAAATAAAAGAACACACCTACACAAAACACTTTATTTTGTCATTGACTACTGTGTAGAGGGGAACGAAAGCTGAGCAGCAGCAAGCCATGTAAGCCATGGCGTAAAAATTTTGGAACAAGCCAAGTGAATGCTGGGTGGCGTGAGGCTGTTAATGACAGCAGACAAACTTGGAAGACATTTAGTAGAAATTAGTAAAAGCCAATACACTTCATTCCTTTTAGATAACCCACTTCACACTAGGTTAGTTATTAATTCATTGGGAAACAAATGAAGACCTATGAAGTTAAAGAAATTATGTCAAGAGAACTGGAGCTCGTTTTTGGAGGATAGATTATTTGTGGTTCACAGATGATATGGATGGCTCATGGGCCCCAGAAATCACATGCTCGTTCGTACATAGGAGAAGTTCTCTCTATGAGGAAAATATAAATGTGCATCCATTATGATTAGCTGATTCTAAGGGACAAACACCAAGAGAAAAAAAAACTTCTGATTAAAACCATGTGATCAATCTCCTTTATTGCTGTCTTTGTTTCTTGAAGAAGTTCTTTTGACAGTTTTGACCCCAAATCAACTTACACATTTTGGAAACTTTGGTGGGATAAGAAGTCTATTTTTGTTTGTTCTTATACGGAGTGATGTTTTTATGGGCAAAAGGTTTACACCAACTCATAGTCAGTCCCAAATGTTTTTCTTTTTTCTAGTGCTAAAATGAATGATTATCAATTTACCCTGTTTAAATAAATGAGCCAAAATTTTATGAAATTGGTTGTAGGTTTCCCTCCTCTTGTCTATTGCCTTTTCTTTTCTTCAGCAGCCTTGATTTTGAAGGAGAAAATTATCCAGATAAGAAGCCCTTAACTCTGATGCTTTCTGTGGGGCTAATACTCTCCCAACTCCCAACTATGCCTTCTTCAATGAGCATAGAGCAGTTACTTCTCCAAAGAATTGAGTGAAGTAAATCGCTAAGGCTGTCGTGTGGATCATTGCCTCAAATACTGGTCTGCAGGTCTCTAAACCCTCCACAATTTCAATGTGGAGCGCAATTGATTTGTACTGAGTTGACTTTGCAAATCTGATGGGTTTTAACTGCTTTGGGAAACAGGGAACCAAGGAGTAGGCCAGCAAGCAAGTGAGCAACCTTTGCCCTCCCATCTCCTTACCCCATCATGCAAATTAACATATGACAAACCACATTATGTAAACAATTGAAAAGAGCCAAATGGGAAACAAAACAGAGCATTAAAAAGCCTTGCAAATGGAAATCTGCCCATGACATAGTTATTTGATATTCAGAGCAGGCAAGCTGATTAGCTGCAGCCAGTTAGACAGTGACATTAATTGCCAGCGTTACCTGATACTGTCAGACATCAACACCATTTTTAAGTACAGTTACAAAGTATGGCTATAACAAGTCATGTTATGGATATGTAACATTAATAAAAATTACTACTTTCCGCACATTATGAAAATAGTAAGGTAGCTGGCAGCAGTGTTCATAACCAGCATCCAGTCGGATGGGTAAGAACATGTTAAAATCTCAACCACAGGGGCAGCTGTAGATTATATTGCTATCAGGGCTGTACGTGACAAAAATAACTCTGTTATGCTCGGTGTGAAAAAAGCTGTAATGATACTAACAGATAAAACGGTACCTGTTTTTGGAAGATGAAATTAGAGCAAAAGTTTGTAATCTGGCTTTTTTTTCTAGGTGGAACAATCATGATTTTTAAAATGTCTTTCATTTCGATGAGTGAAATTCTGACCTCTTTAAGGTACAGAAGAACTATGTTTATATTAAAAGGTCCGTCTGCAAAGTCATTCTTCATTCTAGAAGCGAATGTTCTTTTAGTGAATTCCGGAGAGGAACATGAGTCTGTTGCTGTTAAATTCTTGCTTTTTATCTTTATTTATTAATTTTCTTTCTTTTTCCAGACACATGGAATAAATTCTTGCTTTTTGAAGGAGTGAGACTATCATGATATTCAAGACATTGAAAGGCAGGTTGAATAATTGAGCTTCTTTACTGCACAAAGACCATTTAGGGGACACACATCATTTGATCGTATCAAGGCTAGCATTTTTTCATCATGGGCTTAATTAACCATGTGATATTTTGTTACATTAAAAATAAAAGATATTCCTTATGTAGATATAAAATATATTTTATGTTTATTTAAATAAACATATAAAATTCATAGACAGTATTTTCCTTGAAATTAAAAAAATGAATTACTTTCATTATTCACCATTTACATTTTCAGAAATATATTCAGATTTTTAAAATTTTAAAGGTACTACTAGTGTGAAATCTGAGTGATTTCAAAGTCTATAGAAAGTTAAAATTAAAACTTAATTATTTGCCCCGTGGGTTTTTAAAGCATGTTATTAATTAGTTTAGATTAGCTCATTTTAAAAGCATCTAAAATGGAATTTTAATGTCCTCTTGTTGCTCTTTTTAAAATTCCTACTTATTGATGAACCATTTGTTATTGAATATAAGATTTGAAAGAAAAACAAAAAACAAGCTAAACTTCACTTATCCATGATAACCCTGTCGGAATTTAGCACACAAAACAGAGTAACCACGATGGGAAATAGAACTGAAAATTCAAAATATATGCGGAGAAATTCTTATTCATTGCTTCTTTAGATTAAGAACTGGATAGAGTTTCATTAAATATCATAAAGCAATGAAGTAAATTGAATAGAACTAACGATTCTGTTTAGAATAACTGAATTCTACAGAGAGAGGAAAATTAACCTGGGAAAGTCTTACAGATTTTACAAGACATGCAGATAGAAAGTCAGGTCCTGACCTTGTTCAAACTGCGAGCAGCACTGTCCTTGCCCCCGGGGGTCAGGTTCCGCAGCTGGACATCCAGGAGGCCCACCAGCTGATCCATGGCCCGGACCGCATAGGTGATGTCTCCAGCATTCAAGTGATTTCTCGTCTGCTCAGCAAGCTCTCTAGCAATATTTGCAGCTGTCTCTCCAGATTTCAACTAAAATTTTGAAGCAGAACACAAACAAAAGTGATCTTACATAAATACTTTGTGAATCTTAAGGCTTCTCCTCAGGGACTGATTGACTGGACCCTCTGTAGGTCAAGGGCATCCCTCATTAGCTATGAGATCAGACCTGCTCATTGTGCCCCCTCCCTACTGAGAGATGTCCTTTGTGACTCTTGAACAGGCCTACCGCTTTTCTATTCCTAACTGCAGGTTCTCAATTACACAGCAAACCATCTGAGTCTGGGCACAAGTCCCATAGCTTATCGCTGATGAACAGACCCTTAGCTGAACTCAGCATCCCTTCTCCCTAACTCCTGGTCTATTAGACAGACTCTAACTCTTTCAGTCAATTGTCAGCCAAAGAATCTTTAAATCCACCTCTAACTTGGTCCCCCACTTTGAGAGGTCCCATGTTTTGGAGCCAAGCCAATATAATCTTTCCACATATTAATTGATGACTTTACCTGTAATTCCTGTCTCCCCGAAATGTATAAAACCAAACTGTTTTCTGACCACCCCGAGGTCCACTTGCTCAAGCTTTCTTGGGCATGGCCCTGGGTCATGGTTCTCAAATTTAGCTTGGAAAAAACCTCTTTAAATAATTTTATTTAAATAAAATTAAATTTAATTACAATTAAAGAAGCACAGCTTATTTTTTGTTGACAACTTTTATACAATTATTTTTTACAAGCAAGTTTTAATCACTGAGGCAAGAGACAATTACTGATTTCATCTTCACCTGTGTTATGTTCCCCAACTTTTCATGCTAACTCAGCTTTGTCCTCAAAACCAGAGTTGAAATTCATGCCAGGAAACTCCTCCTGAGGAATCCTACTTCTAAAAATTATTCTCACCTTAATTATGTGTTTGGGTCGAATGTTTGCCATATTATTTTCTCTGTGAGATTCTAAACTGGACTTTGATGAGTGTGTTTATAAATCCTCGGCCAGATTTTAAGTTTTTACAGGCAAGCATAAATTTTCCTTCATGCCCAGTTTAATACTTAGTTCACAATGAACACTCCCCAGCATCATAGGTCTATGAAAATTCTGCCCCTAATAAAATCCCTGCTTTACAAAGACATTTTTATCTTCTTACTAACTACAGGATGAGTAAATTTGTCCCCAGTACATTGGATAGCAAACTGGTGCTTAATTTCTAGCATTTATCTTTTCTGAAACTAGGTGCTGATTTTTCAAATATGTTTACAGGAATATATGAAGTTATCAGTACTCCAAAGATTTTAAAAGAGATAAAGACTAATACCCCATAATAACTTGAACAAATCTGATAGCCCTGGGTGATAAGATAGGAATATATATTTATTTGTAAAAAAAAAAAGTCATGAGAAACAAGGGAAAAAGTGAATTAGAGATGTGAAATGTAAAAATAATGAGTGTCTCCCCTATTGCCTCTATGTATTCCCAAAGTCTCAGAGAGTGTTAATGGTTTGACATTCATCTTTCCAAACTTAAACCTGCCTTATTGCTACTTAAATGTTATATACAACAGTGTCATTATTTAAGAAAAGATTTTCCTTTCTTTTCTTTTTTAAAGGCAGTAGACATAGAACATTGGATCAAAAACAGAAAGACCGTGTCTTTGAGAGCTGTCTCCCTAATGGGTATTCAGAAAGCTTTAAGACACAACTAAAACTCATAGTCAAATAGGTAGGCGGTTGCCGTCCCCTTGGGGTGCTTCATGTTTGAGGCAGGAATGAATGTTAATGAAACCAACAGAGTGGACTGATTAAAACACTTAAATTACAAATATCTTTGTTATGAGAGTTTTGGTCTTCTGGATATATACCAAGATATTTGTACCAGAATGTTCATTGCAGCCCAATTCATTATTGTTAAATCATGGAAGAAGCCCAAGTGCCCATCGACCCACAAATAGATCAATAAATTGTGGTACATGTATACAATGGAATATTATGCAGCCTTAGTCTATGGACTCTTAATTGAGGGGCGGGGGCACTTCCTGAGGCAGAGAGATCAG
>CAUYRH010147496.1:0-15516 GCA_963574655.1 Perodicticus potto | reverse complement strand
ATGGAAGTTGTATGTCTATCTACCTACTTGTATTTCTCCACGCATGTGGATTCACTACAATCTAGGGCAATTTCTAGATTTGGATATTGGATCAGTATGTTCTTAGATATCCTAGAACCATGTTCTAATAGTGAACCACTCCCTATTTCATATCATTAATTTTCTCCTTACTTGATTATTCTGGTGAACACACAAAGATTCTCTATTTTCATATTTTGCAGAAAAAGAAAACTTTGTTGGCTTCATGTTATGTAATTTCTTGAAAATTTCTCAAAGTACTTTACTGAAAGGACTGGCATTTAATTAGGAAAAGTTTATTAGAACATGGAACTTAGCCCTCTTGAAAGCCCCTACTTTTGGACAACATCCTTGAAGTTGCTTTGAGAATTTTATTTAGATCTTGAGTAAGCAGCCTTCCAAAGGACACATGACAGGCCATTCTCGATTCTCACTTTTCAGCTGCAAACCTCTCTGGAAAGGGCTCCAAGTTAAGCTGATGTCAGGGCTCCTTTAGCAGCAGCATTTGGTCCCCCAAAGGAAGAATAGGAAGGAAACGGTGCATAAGGAAAGGGGGCTGATGCAGGTGGCAGTGGTGGGGCCATGATGGGATTCCCTCCCCATGGTTTTGTCTGATGTCGGCTCCCCCGACTCATAATCATCTCATATCTTTAATGAAGTTGGAAATCCATATTTTTTTGAAACAGATGAGTAGAAATTCAGTTTTGATTTTAATGTATACAGTCCTGCATTTCAGTGGGATGTAAGATACTTCTAAATTGAAGAGGAGATCTTAGATGGTATACCCAATAGCAAGTTGGAGAGCAGGTATGACACCCTTCCTAACCTAAGAACACCCTGATTTAGCAATGCTTTTAACTTCCCAGGGTTCTTGGGAGCTAATTACCAATCTCCATCTAATGCACAATGAATTATGGCATCCAAGACCCTGGAAAAAGAAGTAGTATTCTACCTCTTCTGAAATAATGGGGATAGAGAAAATTGCCTGAGGGGCTTGGAGGAGGCAAGCCAGTGCAATGGAGACACAGTGGGATGGGGGGAGACTATGACAAAGAGGTCAGGGCAGTGAGGGGAGTGGGAATCCTTTGAATGAAGTGGAATGACAGCACAAAACATTTTTCCCAGGAGCAGACCAATCCCCTTGTAGTGATGTGAGAATTCTAATTTTCTCCTTGTTCCCTGTGTGGGATGGGGACTGCAAATTGTTCGGCCTTACATTCTATTAGCACAGCCAACATGGCATCTCTTAAGAAGGGGTGAATCTTTCTTTTTTGATAGTGCACCAGTGACAAAAATCTCTCCCAGTTAAGCAGAAAAATACTTCAAGAGTAAATTATCAATGACAGTGTCAGTGTACTTGCTGGGCTTCAGGGCTTAAGTGAACAGCATAGACAGCCAGGCCTTGACATGGCTTTAGGCACCTTTAAAAAAGCAGCCAAATTAGAGCCACATATATGAGCAGAGGGAAGCCTTCCTACCCCAGCGGGGAGATACCTTGATTAAAGCACAGTCTGACCTTCCTGCTTCATCTCCATGGAAATTGAGACACATTTCCTAAATGGCCGTACTTTACAGAATCATAATGAGCAAGGTCCAGGATGCTTTGCGTTAAATTTCCATCTTCATTCTTGGAGCAGGCAAAGGAGACAATAAGAGAAGTTCTCTATTATTTGTTATCAAAAGAACAATGCAGCCCTCCTGTTTCTTTTGTGCAGAGACAGTATTATCTGTGAAACAAGTCATTCATTCTGGACCCTTTAGATTGCTTTTCGGCACAGCTGAATTCTTAGGTTATTATCGTTTAGTGGATGCCAATAGTTTGAAGGGAAATCTTCTATTTTAAGAGTGATATGTATTAGTAAATAACTCACTCTGGGAAAACAAAGCAATCTTAGGGAATTTAAAAGAAAAACAAAATCCAGAAAAACAAATCTTTCTCATAGTTAATGAGGGTAAAATAAACCAGAAGATTTTAGATGTAGGTTGTTTGATGTTTCTTTAAGCCACAATTACTTATATTACAAAATACCCGAGTATTCTATGCAATCAGTAAGCTTGGGATTAAAACAATTTCCATCAATTTGGAAAATGTATTCACTGCAGCATTGCATTTTCTTTAGGCAGATTAAAATTAGAAAATTAATAAAAGCCAAGTTCTTATTACATTATTTCATTTATTTTTCATATGAACTAAAGAACCCCGCACCTTTTGGGTGCTTAGTAAAGAATAAAACATTGTAATATAATATTTGTTTTGGAAGTGAGGTTCCAAAGAAATTATATAATTGTTTTTCAAGGTTGAAACAATACCTTTAGCCATTGTACTTTTACATAAGTAGTGCACGTTGCTGTCAGATTTTGGTGAATATATACTTACCTAGGATAGGAAGATATATTTTCTGAACATAAACACTGCATGAAAAAGAAAAATTCTGCCAGTTTGTGTAGAATGAGGTTATGTAACCTCAAATAGCTCTCAACTGTTTTCACTGTCGTTTTTCATGTTCTTTATGCCTGTTAGGTCTGTGTTCCGGCAAATGGTGAGCACGTGTCCAATACAAACTCACCTGGGCCTGCAACAGAGGAGGGATGCATTATGTTCACATCAGTGTTTCCAGGTGAAACCAAGCGTGTTTGTGTTTAGCAGACATTGGCATGAAAGGGAAAAAAGGACTCTCCAGTGGAGAATGGAAACAAAACGCACCAATGCCCTTCTCAAAACTGAGGACGTGCTGCCCTCTAGTGGAACCCTGTAGTGCTGACATGTAAAGCCCCGCTTGAGTTGCCTTTTATTTTCTTAGATAAGACCTGGTAAAAAGTGGTCCCCTTTATCAGGATCTCAGAACAAAATCTGAAAATTTTAGTGACATCTGTGCACTCTCTTCATCCTTTCTCCCATCCTCTTGATGCAGAAGGTCAAATCTATACCTAAGGCTAGACTTGATTATTGTTCTTTGAAAAAAAATCTTTTCTACATCTTCCCTGAAAAAGTGTCCATTTCTTTTCCTTCAACTACCTCCTCTTATTCTATCTGGTTTCCATGCTTTTGAGATGATATTGTGAATAAAATATACAGCTTTTCTTTTCATGTAAACTAGAGACATATGGGCATTTCAGGGCTTGTTTTAATAAAAGGTAATCATGTACAAAAGTTGAAATAAATGTTAAGCAACTAAAAGCTAAGAAAAAATTGGTATCAACAGTTGAAGAGGAGTAAGAATAATTAAATGAAATGATAAAACTATCTTTTTATTTATCCCCTGCCACCTGCTTGAACTGTCACTTCAACTCTCAGTAGCACCGACTTCCCCCTCATTCACAGAAGAGATGGGGACATGTTTATTTACCTCCCCTTACCTGAGAGTTGCTGTATATATTATTTGCCCACTTTTGGTTGGATAATTTATATTCATTGCATATATTATAGTTCTGATCCTTAGTCTTTCATAGAATGGAAATACTTTCAATAAGTTTGTTACTTACATTTTAATTTCTTTATGATACCTTTCACAACACTTTAAAAACCTTTAAAATTGCCAAATTTAAAATTTGGATAGGTTAAAGTAATTATTATTTTCCTCTACATCTTTTATGAAGAACTTCCTGTACCTAAGAAAAAAACATAAACAATCTTACATTTTTCATATTAAACTTCTTCTTTTTTTTGAGAAAGAGTCTCACTTTGTCACCCCTAGAGTCCTGGGGTGTTGTAACTCAGATCAGCCTCAAATCTTGGGTTTGAGCAATCATCTTGTCTCAGCCTCCTGAGTAGCTGGGACTATGCACCACAACATCCAGATGGTTTTTCTACCTTTTTTAGTAGAGATGGAGGTCTTGTACTTGCTCTGGCTCTGGCTGGTCTTGAACTCCTGAGCTCAAGCAATCCACCTGCCTGAGCCTCACAGAGAGCTGGGTATATCAAACTTTTTAATTCAATATTTTCATTCATTCCATTGATATTATCCCTACATCTCTTATGGATACCTCTAAATACATAAGCATTTATTTCATGTATTTATTTCACTGTAGATCCATTTTATAGTGAATTTAAGCACATAAAGATTCTCAAAGACAAAATTTTAGGTACACTTTTAGTGCCATACAGAAGGACAATTTGGACGGCAAAGAAAATATTTACTTCTCTTTAAAATGAATAAAATGTTTGATTAGGTAAAAATATATAGTCTGTGAATTTTTATAACACATAGGTGAAATGAATATATTATTTTAATATATTATTCTACTCCACATTATTGGTAATTACTTGCTGTTCAATTCTTTTTTTCTGTTTTTAGCATTTTGGCTGCTGAGGTTTATTTAAATTTTGATCATTCTTATTGGCTATTTGCTAAAATTAAAAATTCATGTCCTAAAATTCAGTCTGACATTCATGATGAGGCAGGATAAGGTTCTCTTTCTAAATCTATAGAATCTTCCTGGCTTACTAACAAGAATCATTGACAAATTATGCTAGGTGAATTCAAGAAAAGGCAGACTAAACAATTAACAATGTTTTGTAAGAAAATGAAGATCCACTATCCTTCTTGACCCAGTAAATGAATACCATTAGGTGATTTCTACCAAGTTTGGGCACCTACAATTCAGTCTCAATTAGCGATGATTTTAGTGGAAGGATAAGGACCCATTATCAGAGACTGGGTGATAGTCCTTTGTCCTTGGGCCCTCAGGTGGTTTAGTGCTGTTGAATTCATTCCTGAAATGAATGAAATGGCATTCCTGAAATGACGAGAGAGCGAATTCCATACCAAAACCAGCCCTGAAACCAGCGAGAGTCCCAAGAGGAAAGACACCGAAACCTGACAATCCCCTGGCGTGACAACAGGCATGTGGTAACTGTTGCAAGTTCTCTTTATTCTAGGGATAAAATTTCTCAATTTTAAGGCTTTGCAGTTGCTGCACTTTGCTTCTAGCCATTACTGCAGCCAAAAGGAGTGGGTGACATGGTCTTAACTGTTGGGATTCTGAAATGGCCTAATTTTAATTTAAAATAGTTTTCTTTGGTATAAAAGCGTGAACCGTTCAATTAGCATAAATTAAACAGTGTCTTTTGAAGAAGGAACAGGATCAGTCTGCCATCTTGAATTGCAAATTGGTGTCTTTGTTTACCTTCCCCATTCCCTTTCATCTCAAACAAGAAAAGCAGTTCCACGCATTTTTAGGTCCCTAATATTTTTTGCCAGGCATGTGAGCCATCACCAAGTGAGTATAATTCAGAGGCCAGAGGAGGTGATTATCACAAGGGCGCATTGAATCTGGTCCACGCACTGATGAGGTCTGGTTGAAAGAGGACCCGATAAAAGAAAGGAAAGGCCGGAAGGCAGCAAGCCATACTCATGAAAATGCACACTTGATAAAGACGGGAGTGTAATCAGTTTTTATTTCTCGTTATCAGTCTCATTTGTGAATCCTAAATGTTTCCCCCTTGCTTGTTTATGTTTCCTTACCTTGGCATTTTAAACCTTATTTTACCTCATGTCCTTGTTTTGTCTTAGTCTTTTGCTTGCTGTTCAGAAATTACTCAATTTTGTTACAGGTTGCATTCTAAGTCTGCCATCTGGTGGCGTAAATCTGTAAAGACAACTTATCTTAGTGATAGTTCCTAAAGTTGAAATTGGCACAGCGTTGCTTGAAATAGAATCACTCCTTTCATCAGAGTTCAAAGCAATGCCGGTACTCCAATGTATCAAATTTGTGTAGTAAAACTGAAAATTACATTTAATTATCTAAAATGGTTTACTGGCTATGTAACAATGCTTTCTGCTTTCTTAAGTTTTGCAGAGCTTCTGAAGAGTTAGGTAACTAAAGGTAGCTCTGTTACATTTGCTGTGAAAATTGAGATGGGGAAACTAATGAAGAAATGATTTTAGAAGAAAGGCTCTAATTAAAAGCAGGCGTCCGAGCAGGCGTCTCTCCTGGGAACCTTCAAAGATCACATAGCCATTTTGTCCTAGAAAAGGAAAATTTCAAAAATATGTGATTAATTTCCTCATTAACTGTATTATATGGAGTATTTCAGCTGTGATGGATACTTTTTGAAGGCTAAAAGGACCATATAGCTGTTACAATGGTATAAAACAGTACCAGGCAGTTTTGTATATATTATTGACTCGTATTTTTCTGCATATATATAATTATACAAGAATACATGGTGTATTATTTATCATCAATCTGTGATTTTTGAAATATATTCCTTGGCTATAAAAGTAGCATAAATTTATGATTGATAATTTGGAAAAATTCAGAAATATTTAAAGAATAAAAAAGGCACCTATAATTTTCTCTTCAAAAAACAGATTTTTTGTCATATAAGACTTTTTATCATCTTAAAATGTATTTCCTTTCAGCCTTTAATATCTTCATAGATGTAAATTTCTTTTAAGAAAATTTTAATAACTTTAGTTCTACATTTTAAAATTGGTATTACAAAATGAACATTTTCCCAATGTTATTTAAGAGCACAATTTTTAAGAACTGTACAATATTTTTCATAATTATGTATAAGATTTAACTGAAGTATGAAGTATTTCTTAAATTAGAAGCATGGGGCTGGGTGCTATAACTCTGTGGTTAGAGCACTGGCCCTGTAACCAGGGGCAGTGGGTTTGAACCTTGCCGAGGACAAAACAAAACAAAGCAAAACAAAATAGAAGGATGGGTTGTTTCCAAATATTTTCATCTTATAAATATTGCCATCTTACATTGCTGGCATGTATATATTAGTGAGAATTTGATACATCCTAAAAACAATTTCTCTGCAAGTTTAAAAGCTCAGGATTAAAAGTATTTTAAGTTTTTTTTTATTTAAATGACAAAGTTACCTCTTATTAAAGTTATAATATTTTTTATTCAGGCTTTCATATTATGAGAGAATCCCTTTCATCATCCTTGCCAACACTACTATTTTTATTTGACTAAATAAAGCTATGAAGAATATCTCATTGAATAATAATAATGTCCTTTTTTTTTTTTTTTTTAATAAGACGGAGTCTCACTCTGTTCCCTGGGTAGAGTACCCTGGGGTCATAGTTCACAGCAACCTCACAATCTTAGGCTCAAGTGATCCTCTTGCCTCAGCCTCCAGAGTACCTGGGACCATAGGCAGGCACCCACCACAATGCCTGGCTATTTTTTCTATTTTTAGTAGAGACAGGGTCTTGTACTTGCAGGCTGGTCTGGAACTTTTGAGCTCAGGCCATCCACCTCCTGCCTTGGCCCCCCAGAGTGCTAGGATTACAGGTGTGAGCCACCGCGCCCAGCCCATAATTTGCTTTTTTGATTACTAAACAGAGAATTCTTTTATGTTTATCAGAAATTACATATCTTATATAATTATTTGCACTTTTTCCCTCATATTTTTCCTTGTTGATTGTTAAGAGCTATTTCTGAAGTTAAGCTATTCATTATTTTTATCACATATATTTCCAATAATTTCTCTAGCTTGTTGTATGTGTTTTATTTGGTTTGTGACATTTTACCTCTTTCTGAGTACTAAAATACACCAATCTTTTCCTTTGTACACCATTTTCAGCTTTTATGTTCAGAAACGTCCTTTTCATTTTCTACTTTCATCTCTGTTTTTTTGTTTATACTTTTCTGTTTCCATTTCCTTAAGGGCGTAGCTTTGGTACCTTTTGAAGATATCCTTTAGAAATGAAAATCATTTTCTCTTGGTTCTTTATCAAACTACTTTCCAATGTATTTTGTTTCCTTAGTATTTGGGGGAAAAGGAAGCAGCATTTTCCATAGGTCATAATTAGTGAAAAATTCTTTCCAATTGTAGAAAAGTGTTATCATTAATTTCCAGTATTGTTATGAGAATTTTCCTTTTTCTTTCAAGTTAGAATTTTAATGAGACATTGATTCCATGCCAGATACCATCTTAAACCACATATCTGTTTTCCATTTTTTGTTCAGTATCAGGAGAGAAGAAGACATAAGTGAAGGCTGTGAATTCAATGTCCGATATTGATAACAGAGAAACACTTGCCTCCTTGGTGGGATCTTGGGTCTGGCTTATTCCTTTGAAAACTGAAATATGGAGTCCCAAGGAAATTTAGAAGGTCAGAATGGCTGATGTTTTGACCATATAAATATTACCTATGAAGATCCTGCTCAGCAATTACTACACCATGGCATCTCATTTTTCTTCAGCCCCTGCTCATTAAGATGATAGGGAACTGAAATTGAGCAGTGTAACATTTCAAGAATACATGTGTGGGTACAGCAAAATAGCTGATTTATGCTAAACCATATTCACGTTTTGCTGTTCTTAAAATCAGTATTTATCTGAGGCTATGTATAGCATTTAGAATTGAATTTCCATGAGACTTCCTTTTTCCTTGTAGTTGATATTGAGCAAAGGCTTATTTATAGGTTTAATTTATACTGCAACTATTGACTGCGAGAATTAGAAAACCTTAAGGAAGATGCATATTTACTACAGTCCAAGATTAGTGCCTATTCTCATCATAAAAGATTTGAAACTGTTCCCTGTCCCCTGGAAACCTGTAAAACAGCAAAGCTTGCCGTTTCTCAAGCTCTCATCCCTCTCTCTACTTCAACCTCTGCCTAATTCCAGGCATCCAGTGTTCTCTGTGCCTTTGCAAAGCTGTCAGGAGGTCCACAAAACCAGTTTTCAGAATCCCAGTTAAAAACTGAGAAATAAGTTTCTCTCATTTTCAAAGTTACGTACCATTGCAAAAATGCAGAAAACTAGAGACCAATATGCAGACATTTATGTGCCCATCACTTAAATTTAACAAATGTTAACATTTTCCAACTTTGGCTAAAGACTTTTTATAACTGTTATAAAATTTACACACAGAGTAATTAACTCACCTGTGCGTACAGCTACATCAGTTTCAGCAAATGCTATACACACTTCACGGAACTCACTTGCCTATCAAGGTGCAGTGCGTTCCCATGATTTTAGAAAATTCTCTTGTGTCTTTTGCCTTTTAATCCCTGACCCAAAGCCCCAGAGCAATATTGATTTCTATGAGTATAAACTAGTTTCTCCTGCTTTAGAATTTTACGTAAATGGAATCATACCGTATGAACTTTGTTGCTCCTGGATTCATCCATGTGGGTGTGTGCAATTAGTAGATTATTCCCTTTTTAAAATTTCTGAGTAGTATTCCATTGTGCAAATATAAATACACCAGTGTTTGTTTATCTATTCCCCTACTGGTGGACCTTTGAGTTGTTTTCAGTTTTGGTAAATATGAGTAAATTTACTGTGAACGCTCTTGTACAGATCTTTTCGAGAATGTGTAGAATTGCTGGATCAAAGAGCAGATATATTTGTAACATTACAAAAAGTAGCAGATAGTTTCTAAAGTTGATCAACAGTGTTAGCGTCTCACCAGCATTTTGTGAGAGTTTAGTTGCTCTTTCTCTCACTCTTGCCCATATTGGGAGATGTTAACCTTGTTAATGATTTCAGTCTTCCAGTGAGCGTGTGGTAATGGAATTTCATTGTGGCTTTAATTTGAATTTTTGTGTTTTATTACGTTTAAGACTTTTTCAAGTGCCTATTGGTAATTTTGTATCTTCCTTTGCAAAGGGTTATCCCTGTCTTTTGCCTATTTACTTTTAATTGGCTAATCTCTTTTTCATATTGAATTATAGATGTTATATATATCCTGGAAATATAAACTTTGTCATGTAAAGATCAGATGATAATATTGTTTGCATAGAAATTTTTATAGTAACTCTTGAAATCAAGTCATGGAAGTTTTTGAGATTTTATTTGTTAGTATTGTTTGATGATTCTAAGTCTAGGTGTTTTGCACTTTCTTATAAATTTTGCAATCAGTTTGTCAGCTTTTTTTAGAAAAGCCTGCTAGGATTTTAATTGATATTAAATCAACTTTATAAATTAATTCAAAAAAATTTAACATCTTAATAAGCAGTATTTATTTTTCCAACCCATGAACATGTATATCTCTCCATGTATTTTGATCTTTTAAAATTTCTTTTAGCAATATTTTGCAGTTTTCAGTGTAGAGAGCTTATATTTATTTCCCTTTAAATTTATCCCTAAGATTTTCTTTTTTTTGGATACTATTATCAATGATAGAGTTTCTCTGTTTAATTTGTCCATTTGTTGCTCATATGAAGAAATACAATTAATTTTTTTTTTTAAGACAGAGCCTCAAGCTGTCACCCTGGATAGAGTGTTGTGGCATCACAGCTCACAGCAACCTCCAATTCTCAGCCTCAAGCAAGTCTCCTGCCTCTGCCTCCCAAGAAGCTGGGACTACAGGCGCCTGCCACAATGCCCGGCCATTTTTTGATTGCAGCCGTCATTGTTGTTTGGCGGGCCCAGGCTGGGTTCGAACCTGCCAACTCAGGTGTACATAGCTGGTACTTTAGCTGCTTGAGCCACAGGTGCCGAGCCAATTAAATTTTATAATTAATCTTGTATGTTATGACCCTGTTAAATTTATCTTTTATTCTTATAGTTGTCTACCTAGATTCCCTGAGAATTGCTAATTAAACAATCTTATCCTCTGAAATCGTGTTTTACTTCTTCCTTTTTGACTTTTTTTTTAAACCTGTTGCAATACCTAGGCTATCCAATGCCATCTTTAATAGAAGTAATGATTGATACTTGCCCCTTCCTTATTTTACGAGGAAACGCTTCACCATAAAGTATGATGTTAAGTATGGATTTTTCACAGATGCTCTTTCTGAGTTTGAGGAAGCTTCTTCGTTGTTTTTGTTTAATGATAGTTTTTATCATGAACAGGTTTTAAATTTGACTTAATACTTTTTTTGTATCTACCAAGATGATTGGTTTAATGCTTTTTCTGTATCTAGTGAGATAATTATGTAAATTTTTCTTTAGTTTGTTCATATGGTGAATTGCATTGGTTAATCGACCAATACTGATTAACCGATATTGCTTGTTTGACATTTTATTATATAAACCCGATTTTCCCATGATATGTTATCCTTTTCATGTGTTTTTGGATTTGATTTTCAAATATTTGAAAAGGAGTTTTACCGCAACATCAAGGAGAGATGTTGATACTGATCTTCGATTTTCTTTACTTTGGATGTTCTCAGATTTTTATTTTAGTTTAGGCTGGTCTGGTGAAAATTAGTTCAATGTGTCTTATTCTCATGTAACTCTGAAAGAGTTAGTATAAGATTGGTATTGTTTCTTCTGCAAATATTTAATAGAATTTACCAGTGGAGCCAACTGGTCCTACAATTTACTTTGTGGAAATGTTTATAATTATAGTCAATTTATTTCTTATATATTAGGGCCACTTAGATTTTCTATTTCTTCATGTGTCAGTTTTGATAATATTGGTCCTTCAAGGAATTTATTCGGCGTGATGTCTTTCATCCTTGCACCTGATTATTTTGTTAATGTCAAGAAGCTCTGTGCTGAAGTTTCCTCTTTCCTTTCTTACACAGGTAATTTATAGCTACCTTTTCTTAAAAATTTGTTTTGATCATTCTGGCTAGACCTTAATTAATATTACTGGTCTCTTAAAATAATTTGCTTTTGGTTTATTCATTGTTTTCTGTTATTGATACCTGCTTTATTCCTTTTTAAAAAATTACTTAGGATTTAGTTTACTCTTTATTATTTTTATCTTGTCATTATAGCTCAGATTATTGTTTATATTCGTGACAATTTATATTCATTGTAGTATAAACCCAGTTTTTCCATGGTGTATTACCCTTTTCGCATGTTTTTGGGTTTGATTTTCAAATATTTTAAAAGAAGTAGCTCAGATCATTGCTTTTTTACTTCCTAGTACTATTATTTAAACTGTAAAATTTTTTCTAAGTTCTGCTTTTGTTGACTTCCATGAGTTTTGGTATGCTGGGATTATTTTGATTTTTTTCTCGACTGTACTGTGAGCTCTTGGACAGTAGAAGGCACACTGTGTTCATTGTATCCTCAGCACTTGTTGCAGGGCTTGAGAGAGAATAATACTCAGTAACTATTATAGTATCTTTTTTTGCCAATGTTCTCTGCTTCTAGGAGCCTTCTGATAGTGACTTTGCTAAGAGATCATTTATGCTCTATGGCCGTGTTTAAAGTCCTCTCTGTGCACAAAGGGCCAGGGATACTTCTTGTTAACTAAAAAAAATTAACAAGGTTATACTTTAGAAAAAGGAGAGCTTTATTTCTGATCAATAGAAGGCAGCAGCATGTTGTGCAGCCTTTCAAATAGTTTGGAAGCAGAGCCCCAACCAGGAGTTGGGCACACGTGCTTCAAAGGGCAGATAAAAGGAGCAGGGTGGTCATCAAACATACACATTCAACAAGCTATAGGGTTTATGAAATAGGAAAATCATGGACATTGTAATTGTGCTTTGTCTCTCCTCTCCCATCATGGCTGGGAACTCAGTTTTAAGGTGTTTCTGGGGTCCTCTTGTCCCAGAAGGGTCCATTCCATTAATGAAAGATTAGGATTTTATTCTTAATTCACATTCTATCTCACATTCCCTTCTTGTTATTCAGGGAATTCATATTCTTCATTTGCACTGTCTATCATAATGGATAAGATATCCAAGACCCCTTTCTAAGTAGCAAGGAAAAGTCACTCTCAGGAAACACCTATGACTATGTAAATTATAAATTGAAAGCAAAAAACAGCATAAGCTGATTTATCTCAGGAGTGTTATTCCTTACACCTTTTGTTCTGACTTCAAAATACTTGTTACACAAACTCCTCATGATCTAGGCAATTCTATTGTCCACCATAGTTAACAAGCTTGTTTCCATACCACAAGAACACATTTCACCTCTCTAAAAAGTGGAGCAGAGAAATACATTACTCTCCTTTGGAATTCATCTGCATTTAAAAACAATTGACAGAAACCAATAATTCACAATATTATGTGAATAATTTGTTTGACATTTTATGAAACCTTTTTGTGGCCTTACTTTGTAGTTTATTGTTTGTCAAGCTCAGCTTTATTTAGCTAAATCCTGAATTCTGTAAGAACTGTTCCCTAGAACAGGAAGCTTCTTTTCTAGAGGTACATAATACATCTGTAGCTTCTTGAATATCTGCAAACAAAGGCACCATGGCAGTTTTACTATGAAGCCCCCAAGTGGATCCTCTTGTTTCTTATTCAAGTAAATTATATAATTTCCTGTCAGAACTGCTAGACATAACAGGCTTGGCAAGTTTATCTTCAAAACCATTTAGACTAATTTGTGATGGAGATTGGAGACACTTCAACTGCATGACAGCTGCTGTGCCGTCAATCACCACTCGGAGGTCAATTAATCCCCTGGCTTTCTCTCCAGAGAAACCTCTATGCAAACAATGTTGTCAAGGAGACATGTGATAGCTCTCAGTAATATTAAACAAAGTTGAAGCAAGTTTCCTTTAAGGCGGACGAAACCATTTATTGTTTCTTAAAGTTGACTGCCAGCCTCACCCTGAGAACATCTCCTTGAAATGCTGAATCATCTAGTTCTCAATGGTTTGGCAATTAGAGCACGCCCATATATACTGCTGGGGGGAGGTAATGCTAGTTATGGTGTCACAGTTTGTTAGAGGAGGATCTTGATGTGTTATGTGTGAAAGTAGAATTGATAGAAACTTCAACAACTAAGAGAGGCTTAAGATTATTTAAACCAAGAATTGATGGAAACTTCAACAACTAAGAGAGGCTTAAGATTATTTAAACCAACTGATTCCTTCGTACTCCACCACTGCATGTCTTAACGATGCTGTGATTCATCCTAGGAACAGGAAGGAGGTCAAATCATACATTTTGGACCATACCTATAACAGAGAAGATGACCTGACAAGGGGTGAAATATTTTTGTCTCTTTAAAACACTA
This sequence comes from Perodicticus potto, assembly GCA_963574655.1. Lineage (NCBI taxonomy): Eukaryota > Metazoa > Chordata > Mammalia > Primates > Lorisidae > Perodicticus > Perodicticus potto. The sequence goes on along the minus strand of CAUYRH010147496.1, from coordinate 1,649 downwards.
TTGGCCTTTTTGAGAACTATAACCTTAATCCCTGACCCAGGCAGGTGTCAGTGAGAGCAGAGGAGTGAGTGTCCTTTGTTCCCTGTACCACAGGAGAAGGTCCAGGAGGTCCAGGTAGGCAGAGGCCACAACATTGTATCTGCTGGAAATGGGGTCAGTCAGAACCAACAGCTATAGTCAAAATAGCCTAAAGCTGAAGGGGTGACCTTTAAATGCTCTGTATATCTCCCACGGCTAGGATGATGGTACTTTAAGACACGAAATTATGTTCTCCTCATTTGCCAGTGAATTAATAAGCTCCATTTTCCTTTCTTCAAATACTTGTTCTCATTCCTCTGATGTGAACTTTGGGACAAGTGATGAGATTTTGGTGACATGGATGTTAAATACACTTTTCTCTTGTTTTGGAGTTTTTCCATTGTTCTGATAAAAATTTTTATAGGTGGAGAAATAAAACTAGAGTAGGTTAGTTTTGCTGATGGAATTATTGAGATCTACTCACTAAATACAAGAAGTCATTTTCAAGTCTGCAGATGGCACAGACAATTTTGGTTCTTAAATGATACTTTTTACTTTTAAAATGATCATTTTTTCCCTTTAGGAGGCTTTATGTGAAAACAAAAGACATTTTGGGTTCAAGCATCATGATCTCAATTCCAGGGAAATAATGAATAACAAACTGAAGCTTTTCCTTGTGGTACTAACTACAAATAGGATATGAGCAGCTGAGATGCCTACAGGATGATAATAATAACCTATGTTCTGTAATTGTCTCGTTTGGTCCTTACCCCAACTTGTAAGGCAGACAAGCCAAGGAGTAATACTCCCTGTCTTATATAGGGGGATATGGTGAGGTGACTTGCTTAAAGTCCGATGGCTAAAAAGTATGTAAACAAAAATAAAGCCACAAGCCACCTTCAGCCAAATGAATAGACCCCCTCCTGGCCAAGGGGACCCCAAAGACTCTACAGCTGAGTTACTGTCCATGTAACAGTAAAAAGAGAGGTGAGCCATGCTTTGTCATGCCCTTACCCTTCAGAAATATCCTTTGTAACTCACTAACAGGCCGAAGGCTATACAAGGTAAAGCTTAAACCACATCTGCAATTTTCTTAACAGATCACTTGAGTCTGGTATATGTCCAGTGACTTATCTCTGATTAACAGACTTTTTAATCTTAACTTAAACCATTTTAAGCCTTTAGACAATGCTTCATTTCTTTAACCAAGTACAAATCAAAAAATCATTAAACCTACATATAACCTACAATTTCCCACTTTGAGATGTCCTGCTTTCTTAGGCCAAAACAATGTACACTTCCAATGTAGTGGTTTATAACTTTCTATATAATACCTATCTCCCTGAAATGCATAAAATAAAATTGTAACCCAACGACAGCAAAATCATTCTTCAAGGCTTCTTAGGTATGGCTGTCCCATCCATAGTCACATATAATCAGCTCAGAATAAATCTCTTTGAATTATTTTACAGAGTTTGGGATCTTTTCTGTTGATAAGAAACAAAAACAGAACTCTGACTCAGACTTTAGCGTTTTGTGTCTCTCAAACGGCTTCTTTGTCTTTTCTCCCTTTTCTTTTCTTCTCTCCTCCCCTCCCCTCCCCTCCTCTGCTCTCCCCTCCCCTCCCCTCC
>CAUYRH010147494.1:0-29188 GCA_963574655.1 Perodicticus potto | reverse complement strand
ATTTTTAAATATTTCTTCTTTTTCTATTGTCTATAAGATTTGGCATGATCTGTTTTTTGAAACTCTCCTTTACTTTTATTTGTATAATACTAGTTGTCTATTTTTTGAGACTTTGGAAAAAAAATAAGAAGTTAACTGATGCCTTCATACTGAGCCTCAGAGTCAAAAACTCACATAATGTTTTAAGCAAGTTTAGTTTTGGATTGTGCTGCATTGATAGTCATCATGAGCCACAGGCAGCTAACAGTCCATAGGTTGAACACCCCTGATTTAAAGAGACACTACACACCCTTAGACATTTTCTATGATTCTTAGGAAAGGACTCGTCCTTCTAGCATTACCCAAGAAGGCAGTTGATATAATAATACACTTTATGAATGCATAATGTACCAGGTTAGGGAGGTGGGTCTACTTCAGACAGAGTTTTTACCAGTTTCTTTTTCACCAAGGGCATGATAAGCAAAGACTGAACTACTAAAACTAAAGAAGAAATTTCCAAGCAAAGAGCAAATAAAATATTTAAAAATGAATCTCAATGAAACACTATTTGGCATGAACAAGAAAATGATCTACAGAATTGACCTTCTACAATCAATAAGTTATCTTTGAATTCCATCCAATCAATATTAAATTCTGATTTTTTAATAATAAATGTAAAAAAATTGGGAGTTTCAGAATTTTCTTTGCTATTTATTTATTTATTTATTTTGGAATAATATGATACTTCAACTTTACATTGAATTTAGAAGAATTAATTGACTTTGCCTTAAATCCAATGCAACTACTTTTGGCAAGTTGTATATGACCGATGTCAGCAAGAAAACAATAAGCTTTAAGTTTTCCTGATAACATGTAAAAGAACCCTAAGACATTTTTCACTGTTAGTTTTGCAGGAAAATTAACCAATCTTTATAATACTCAACACCTTTGTGAAGTATTTTCTTCCACATTGAAAATCCTACTGAGTCTCATCTTCATGCTTCAAGATTACAGTATGACCAGAAGAAATCACAGATTTAGTATATCCCTACAGAGGGTAGATATTTGTATGTAGATATATCTGATTTTTTTTCAGCTGAAAATAGTGGTGTAAATCAAACCAAACATTCCTACTGCTTTTGCCCTTCATTAATAAAAACAACAAAAAATAAGATAAGAAAGAAGTTATGGGAAAGTACAGAAATTTTATTGTACACTTTAAATAATTAAAGAATTATCCTGAGAGAAATCAGCAAATTCCTGAGTAAAAGAAGAACATAAATATCGGTTCCCTTTTATAACTGTACACCTGGGGTAAAAATGGCGATTTAAGGCCCTGATAATCATGGGCACTCTCTTAGTAATAAGCAAAGTCTTTGACCTAAATGAATATAGAAAAATCAATGAGTCGCATGGCATGCAAAAATAAATGTTTTTCACCAAATAGAATACCAAACCTCTCAATTGTTACATTTGTGTACTGAGTAAAAATTAGTAGATTTTTCTTCTAGCTAAAATTTTGTTTGGCAAGAAAATATTTCCAACATTTTAGTAATTTCAGAAGCCGTTGAAATTTTAACAGCTTAGAAATTATACCTTGATTACATTGGCATGCATACAGCATATAAAATTGAAGATGTTTCTGCATTGAAGGATGTTATTAATTTTGTCCAAACACATGCTAAAAGTAAATGAATTAACTACCAATCTTTATCACCTTTTAAAAAAATTCTAGAGAAATATCAAAATAATTTTACCCTACCAAAAAATGTACAGTAGTATCACATTCTCCCCAATACTCCCTAATATTATATTTTTACAAAAATATAATATCTATCAAAATAATTTTCATAAAAGTAATGTTTTTTCACAAATAACATTTCATAGTAATTGTTAAAAATTTAAATTAAATAGTGTCCCAGAACTGTACCTGTGTGCAATTATAATACTTAATAATTTTATAATGACAATTATAAAGTTTGATTAATTTTTCTGCAATATAAATATTTAATGAATTCTGTCTTTTCAAACTTATATTCTATAGAGTACATGTGTATATATAAATATAAATTTATATATATATATATATATATATTTCCTCTACATTAACTGTATGATACTATATCACAAATTTTCACTGATTGCCTGCCAAGTAACTGGCACCATCATCGATAGTAGACTCATAGCAGGGCAAAACAAACAAAAGCACCTGAACTCATGGAGCTTCCATTTTAGGTAAGGAAAGAGAGGGGAATTAAATTGCAGATAACAGGCAAGGGATAAAAATGAAAACGTTAAAGTGACAAAGCTTATATTATCTGAAACATATAGGTTCATTTTGAAAGGTGGAAAATCATGTCTCAGATTCTACAAGTGTTTGCAAATTTTTATTCCATTTCTTAATTTCATTTTAACCTCATCAATTATAAAGGGAAGAAATTGCTCAAAGAAGTTCCTTGAATTTTTTCTTTCCATTTGAGGACATTTTACCAATGCGGCAAATTCTAATATGTTTCATTTAGAGATCATCTCTCACTCCATTGAAAGCTAATATATTTCCAGCAATGCAGAGGAGAAAACTCAGCTTTGACTTTTATAAGCCTTCCCTATATTGCTATTCACAGAAGGGGTGCAATGCACAGTTAGATTGTGCTGGGGAGAGAATTATCACATTTTGTTGCATATTCTAACAGACTTGCTATATTTGATCCAAAGGCTCAAACCTTGCCCTGAAATGAAATTCAGGGTCCCTGCTGAGTTTTCAAGATATATATATATATATATATATATATATTGCAAGATTTCACTTTATAGTTCACAAAAGTTTAATATCGCTTTCAAACATAAGTTTTCTCTAGGGAAGAGTTGGACATGACTCCTAAAGAATAAATATCCTCAACTTAACTAGTCATTAAATGTATGTCACTCCTCTTGCAAATGGATGGAATCGAAAGAGAGTTTCTGTTTTCTTTGGCAGCAAAACTAAAATGCATCCAACAAGGAATAGTAAAGCATTTAAATGGGAACTACAGATGTGTGAACTGTTTGGAAAAAATATCTTGCACTGAGTTAAGTGAAATTTATGAAGGTCTTTTGAACTAGCCTGGAACCATTTTAAAGTTTATTGTAAGTACCTTCTATTTGCCTTTTACCACACAGTTGTATATTGCCCTTAGTGGCTGATCTTTGTTTTTCATGAGTAAATTTAGTTCCTGTCAAAGTGTCAGAAAGTCATTCCTGGAGATGAATTATGCAAAACACAGCAATAACATTGAAAAAAATTCCTTGTTCTGCATTGCTCCTATTATTATATTATTATTTTTTTAATTCTCAGTAAAGAATCTGAATAAGAATTCAAAATAATAGGACCCTAGTTCACTTGAAATGAGTAAAAAAATCTGCTGGTCTAGTAACACACAGCCCAGATGTTTTTGTTAGGAATGTCAACATTCTGAATTCTTTCCATCCACTCTATTCTCCTTCCTTTACTTAAGGCCCCCTGTGAACCCTAATATTGACCATTGGACAAAATGGAGCAATTACTGTTCAAAACATTTGAACTATGTTCATTTATGTAAAACCTGATTAATCTGAGAAGCAACTTAGGGAAAACCTATGGGGTCAACATGCTTTCTCAATTTTCATTTTATGGTAATCACGTCCTGTTGAATGTGATTGTGAAAATTAGTAGAACAGGAACAGGTCAGCACTGTGTCACAGCAATGACTGTTTCAGTGAGACAAACCAGTGATATCAGCAAAGAAAAGAAAATCAGTTTCTTTTTTTTTTTTTGTTTCTTTGTTTAAGATGTGGCTTAACAAAATTTAAAAAATTTTAAAAAAAAATTTTAAAAAATATGTGGCTTAACACGCTAGTTACTAAGTAAAAACTGTCATTATTTCTTTTGTTCTTGATGCTTACAATCTTTTAAGAGTTTCTGGAGTTAGAAGCCTCATTCTAATTTTTCTCTTCATTGATTAGACTAGGTATATTTCAGTTCACACAGCATTAGTTTATAATTGGAAAAAGTAACACTAGTCCCATTGAAAAATACTAGACTGCTCTCAAACTAAAAATATATTAGTACTAAGATAATCTAAATATTATATTATAATTCTACCAATGAGCAAATGGCAGTGGAAATATTCTAGCTCAAATATACCTATTTTTAAAAGATTGCTTTGTAGGCAGATTGAAGGGTCAAAGGAAACAAAAATATGGTATTCTAATAGATAGGAGTAACATTGCAAACAACTCTTAAATTATACGTTTATATGTGCTTTTGTCCGTAATCCAAGAAAATTGTTCCGTATGTCTATAACTCAAAAAACAATTACAAGTTCACTAGGCAATGAGAGATAAATACCCTATCTTAAAATAAAGGTTATTTGGTTACTATAGGTTTGAAAATGTTTTTGAAACTCACATGCTTTTTTACTACCCAGTATTTATGGTATTAAATTTAGGGCTTCACATATTTTAAAATACTGATGTTAACACCAATGCCACAATAGTAATTTTGAGAAAAAGAGCACCAATAAAAGTTCCTAGCAGGGAAAGCATAATCTGTAATACCATTCTTGCTTCTAATAAGGATTAAATATACAACACAGTGGAAAGGACTTTGTCTATTGGAGTTTTTAGTCTCTTACTTGCCCCATGTTTATCTCAGCAGCATAGGTGCTTACTTCTAGTTTTTAAGGGGTACAGAAGCATTTTTAACTTTCGTTAGGGAAGTAGAAAGAGAGTTTTTGGAGATTTATAGTGACTATTTCTAAAAGGCCATCAGGGGTTAGGTGCACTCTGCTGCGCGCTGCTTGATTTGTTAAGTTTTGTTTCACCCACTGCTTTGCGTCTTCATTTCTCAGGCAGAAGGAGAACAATTCCTTGCTGCTTTACTTCCTGGTCCTCAATTTTCACTTTTCTGAGAATTTATCAAGTCTTTAAAAAAAAATTTAACTCTTAAGGAAAACCAGAAGACCAATGATTAATTAGCCACATGAAAAACTGTAGAATGTAAACAAACCAAAACAAAACTGTAAAATGTAAAATCTCTAAGTACAAGTTTTTGGTACAAGTCCATCAATAGAAGCAAAGATAATAATAAACACACAGGTACTAACACTTATTTAAAATTTATGACATACTAGACACTTCATGAATGTTCCGGTTTAATTCTCCTAACAAAATTATGAGAACAATTTCTTCCAGAAATCTGGGACATTGAAAGGCTAAACAGTTTACCAGTAGTCACTATTAAATACATTTCATACATAAAAATGAACTTAGACACAAAGAATATTAAAGCAAAATTTTTAGATATCTACTTCGATTCAATATTAGACATATGATATAAAAAAGCATTGCTTTAGGCACAAGAAACTAATAGAAATTCCTCATACTACAATAAATTTATCATCTGGTAGAGCAAATAGTTATATACAAAGATTAATAGAGTCTAATAGGTGAACATGCAGAGATACATACAAGATTAAATATAAGGCAGAAGTTATATATGAACATTAGAAATTTTAAGTTTTAAAATTAAATAGAACATCCGAGGTATCATTGAAGTTAAAGTAAATTTCTACATAGGAGGTGGAAAAAAAACAACAATTCTTGTTAGAATGTATTAAGAAAGGCTATAGGAAAGAAGTGGTACTTCAGAAGGGCCTTGCTTGGCAAAGTCTTAATAGATAAAATAGCATTGATGCTAAAGCAAATGCTAAGGAGCTGGAGCATGTTCCCCCCAAATTTAAAAGACACACAATTCACGTTGAAACCAAGCTGCATTTGGTACTTGGAAGGGAGCCATGGAAGATTAGAGTGGAAAGTAGATTATAGACTTTGGAGAAAGAAATTGATTGAGGAATTCATGTATAATTTATCAGGACACAATTAAAAAAAAATCTAATTGAAGACTTTATAGCATGAACACAACAGATCTCTAGGAATTTGATTTGAGTTCTATACGGGACATGAATAAAATAGAGACTATCTAAAAATAGAGGATGATGAGAGTTACAATAAACACACCTATGTTGATGACAAAGGAAATAAAGGGAGGAGGATAAGACAATAAAAAGATGAAGATGAAATCTATCTTCAAAAGTAGTAACAGTTTGAAAAATAGAAATAAAGGGGAAGAATGAGAGCTGCATCTAGGTAGGGAGAAAGCCCAGTGACTTATAAAGTGATTTGTTGAATAGAGAAAATTCAGTTCTCAGAAGAATTATTATAGTACTTAATTATTATAAGTGATTTGTTGAATAGAGAAAATTCAGTTCTCAGAAGAATTATTCTGGGGTCAAGTCTTCCAACTCATGGCACCACAGTTTAGCTGGGTCCAATGCTTAAGGTCTCACGGGCTGAAATTGGGATGGTAACCAGGTTGATTCCTTTCTACATACTCTGGAAATAAGTCCACTTCTAAGTTCATTTAAGTTATTGTCAGGGATGTTTTCTTTGCAATCATAGGATAGAGGTGCTTGGGTTGTTTTTTGTTTGTTTATTTTTGCTGGTTGTCCGTCAGAGTTCCTACCAGCTTCAAGTGGCTGTTGTCAGTTCCTTGCCATGAAATCTCACATCTTCAAAGCCAATAATAGATGATTTCCATCACATTAAATTCCTCTCAGTATTTACACTTATCTAAATTTATCTAACTTCAGGAAGAACCCAGTCCTTTTGAAGTGTATTCCCTGGTTACGTCAAGTCCACCCAGGATGATTTCTTTTTATTTATTTTTTTTATTGAATCATAACTGTGTACATTTGTTCAATCATGGAGTACAGTGTGAGGGCTTCATATACAATCTGAGGTTTCTTTTCAGATGATTCCTTTTTAAAGTCAACTGTGCTATATGGTGGAAAAGTGAAAGTCATTCCATTCACAGTCCTGGGGGTTACATAGAGAATACATACCAGGGCTGAGGGCTCTTAAGAAGTGCATGTTTGTATCACCCTCAAATTAATTTGTCAAAACTCTAACCCCCAACAGGGTAGTATTAAGAGGTGGTCTTTTGGTGGTGGGGGGGTAATTACCTTATGAAAGTGGAGCCACCATGATGAGACTATGCCCTGCCAGGAAGAGACAGAGAGAGCGCCCTCCCCCTTTGCCCTCCAACACTGGAAGATACAGCAAGAAGATGAACACCTACAAGCTAAGAAGGCCCTCTCCAGAACCTGACCATGCGGGTAAGCTGATCTCAGACTTCCCAGCCTTCACACTTGTGATAAAAGAATTTCTTTTTGTTAAGCCATTACCTCCAAAGTCATTTATTATAGCAGCTGAAACTGACTAGACCATTTTAAAATTCTGCATACCTCAAAGATCACTCTAAATAATGATTCTTGGTCTTTACTCTCCTGTATATTTGCACAAACTTCTAGGACATAAACATAAAGAGTAATACTTTACTCTCTAAAAACTGTAGTCTTAGTGGTTAATGTTAATGCCAATGCACATTCATATTTAAGTTAGTCTTTCTCTTAAGGGACTCTTAGTTCTATGACATGTGCACTTGTTGAGGATACTTCTACAATAGATATCTTCAACAGGAAAGGGATACAGACCTTTCTTCTGTAAAGACTAGATTGTAAGGCAAACTAAAGCCATTCAATCTACTCTTTATAGAAGATAGACAATGCATTTCCAAATACTTTATACAATATTATGTCATAGCACTGTTACTCACACCTAGGAACAGGCTTAATGGGCATGTGCCTTTCTACCCAATTAGTACCATAAGCAGCTATAGTGTGATAAAAAAAATTCTAGGAAAACTTCGTTCTCCAAGTACACCTTACTATTTGTGCTGATTATTGCTGTTCAGTATCAATTCCAATTATGTTGTCATTGAAATAGGCATTTGCAATCAAACAATAACCGGATTGTAATAATGACACTGAATATTATCTGACAGGCAAATATTTTGAAAGTCTGGTCTTGTCCTAGACAAATAATATTAAAAGTCCTTTGTTAAGGACTAGACACTGGAAAGGAGTAGACACTGAAAAATATCTGTGAGTAAATATGAAAATGCAATAAAGTTTAAACAAAGGTTAAAAGAAAAGGAATAGGTTAAATGATAAAGGATCATAAAGTAACTGGCCAGTTTAATGGGGATTCCTCCTCTCTGTTAGCACAAGTGGGCAACTAATCATCCTGTCTCTTTTCCATCTGTCTTGCCAAAAATAGAGGAAACTGAGATGATTTTCTTCCAAATCACACACGGAGGATAGTTCTGATCAAGCCAGAAGTGCCTCATTGAGACTCCACATTGCCATGAAAGCCAGGTTATGATGATCCACCCAGGAAGAATTCTGGCACTGTAACCTCTGCTTCTGGTATTTAAAGAAACTACTCCTCCCATCTACCTCCCCTAAGAACCACAAAACTTGAAGAATAAACAGCTTGCTTTGGAAAGAATAATACAAAGAGTATTGCACACATATAGGCATTCTATTGATTCTTTTCATTTCCTAGGTATAATCTCTAAATAATTACGATTTTCATGTTTTAAAAATTCTTATTTTAAATTTAAATTTAACTTTATTTATTATCACAGTTCTTATTTTGTGTAACATGGTGACTTGAGGCTTTAGTTCAATATATGATAAAAATGATGATAGTGAGAATCTTATATTACTTCCTAATATTAAAGAAATGCATGTAAAAATGTTGGCTAAAAATGCTATCTTTATAGAAATTTAGTATATGCTGTTCATTAAGACAAGACTATTTCCCACTTTTTCTGCTTGCTAAGAAATTTTACTCTAAATGGTTGCTGCATTTTATGTAAAACCTTCTGCATGTACAGAGAAGAGCAAATAACTTCCCCCTTAATATGTTTTTCAAATGTATTGTGCTCACCTGTTCTCTAATATTAACCTTTAAGATATAACCAAGTTGGACATGATGCCCCCTTTTTAAACTTTAATAGGTTTAAATGACTCCTTTTTTTCCCCTATATTGACGTTGGTATTAGCTTTGGTACAAATTTACTACCATCACAGATGAATTGCGGAACATTCACTATTTTTCTTTTCTCTGAAAAAGAGTTTCTAGAAGATTGGAGTAAGTATTTTGTTGAAACTTTCATTTATAAAACCAGTTGGACTTGTCACTTCCTTTGTGGGGGGGGGATTTATCTACCTACACAATTCCTTTCGTGGTCATAAGATAGTACAATTTCTGTTTTTTCCTTTTAATTTGTTTGATTAAAATATATTTAACTTGGTCTATTAATTTTTAAAATGCATTTCCAAATACTTTATATAATATTATGTCATTATATTTCAGTATCATTGGTACACAAAAATCCCTCTGTCTTTGCTAATATCTCTCTCTCTCTTTTTTTTTTGCAGTGCTTGAACCTTACACTCCTTGTATATAGGGCCGGCGCCCTACCTACTCCTTGAGCCACAGGCACTGCCCTTATTGTCTGTCTTTTTTCTTGATGACTATAACTAAAGGTTTACCTACTTAAAAAAATCTTTTGAAAGGGTAAAGATTTGCCTTTGTTAATTCTTTCCAATGTGTCTTTGTATCCTGTAAAGTTAATTTTTGTACTTCTTTTATTATATTTATACTTTTTCTTTAATACATTTTCTTTAAAATTTATGAGTATGGATTTCTTGATAATTAATTTTCTTATTATTTCTGGTACATACATATGCACACACACATACATGTGTGCATATATATAAAGAGTGTGTGTGTGCCATGACTTTCTCCTAACCTACAGCTACATTTTATCTTGAAAGATTTTCCTGCCACCCTTTTATGTAGTTCTCATGCTATACCTTGCTGCTACCATTATACATAATATGTGCCTTTAGAAAACTCATATGAACTTAAATTTCTTCAAAGTGTTGACCCTTCCACTGAACTATGAAATTCTCTTTCTTTTAAGTATAATATTTTTCTTTATTTTTTAAATTTCAAAGTATTATAGGGGGACAAATGTTTTAGATTACATGGATCACTTTTATAATGCCTGAGTCCTGGATATAGGTGTACCAATCTCCCAAATAGCGTTCCTTGTACCCATTAGAGAGGATTTTTCCTCCCCCTTCTTCTCCCTGGTTGGTTTCCTGGAGGGGTACCGGCCCCCCAACCAAAGCAAGTGACATGGCCTCAGGTGGTACCCGAGGAACGTTGCTCAAAGATGGAAAAACTTCTTTATCTGTGGACACGTTCACGGAGGAAGTAACCAGAGGGCTTTGCAGGGTGAGGCTGGTGGTTGGGCACTTGCAGAGGTTACGGGAAGAGGTACTCTGTCCTTTTCTCTTTTTTATTTATGGCCAAGCTTCAAGTTTTGGGGAACTATCAAACAGTACAGACAGCCAGACACTATTGTGGTTAAGCTTGCAGCCTGATGTTGAGAAAGTACGTTTAATTTAGATTAACTGTATATGTATCCAGCAGCCTCTGTGCTGAACAAAGAATTTTCATGGCAGCTTCTGCTGTTTCATCATTGTTCATTCATTTTTCTATTTCTACACTTGTATGTGATCAGTGTGTATAAAAACACCCAATAAATGTGGGTTGTCACTGAGTGCTGGAGCAGGCACCAGTCTCCCTTTCATCAATCGTTCTCTGTGCAATACGTTCCTCTGTGTCCCTGATCAGTTAAGTTCCGCGGTTGACTACAGTTTCCACTGAGCATTACTTCCCTCTGGGCACAAACGTGTGCTCACTGGTTAGTTTCAATTTAATAGAGAGTACAAGTTTTTCTACCCTTGGTAAACTTCATTTAGGATAATGGTCTCAAGATCCATCCAAATTGTTGCAAAAGGCATTAATTCAGCCTTTTTATGTGTGAGTAGTATTCCATGTTAAATATATACCACATTTTGTTAATCCACTTAAGAATTAATGGGTTGATTCCACATCTTTGCAATAATGAATTATGCTGCAATAAACATTTATATGAAGGTGTCTTTTTGATAAAAATATTTATTTTCCTTTGGGTAAAGCTGGATCAAATGGTAGGTCTACTTTAAGTTCTTAGAGGAATCTCCATTCTGTTTTCCAGAGGTCGTACTAATTTGTAGATCCACCAAAAGTATTTAAGTGTTCCTTTCCTTCTGCAACCCCACCAGCATCTACTGCTTTTGGACTATTTCAATTTTTCAAATTGGGATAAAGTGGTATCTCATTGTGATTTTAACTTGCTTCTCTTCATGTCTTATGCATACCTTCTAGTGGAGTTGTTTGGTTTTTTTCTTTGCTGATTTTCTTGAGTTCTTTGTAGATTCTGGTTATTAGTCCTTTGTATCAGTTATATGGCTCATGAATATTTTCTCCTACTCTGTAGGTTGTATACTTTCTATGTTGCTTATTTCCTTATCTGTGCAGAATCTTTTAAATTTAATCAAGTCCCATTCATTTATACTTGTTGCTATAATTGTCAGTGTGGTCTTAGTCATAAATTGTTTTTCTAGGCCATTATCTAGAAGTTTTACAACATTCTCTTCTAGAATTCTTAGGGTTTCATGCCTTTACCTTAATTCTTTATCCATCTTGAAACAAGATCCATATCTCTCATAAAAATTAATTCAACATAGATAAGAATTTCTTAGGAAAATTTATACCTATTTCACTGATGTAGTCCCTATGCCTATCCAGGTCATGGAATATAAAGTGGAAAATTCCATTAAATATTTGTTCAGTGAATAGACTAATTAACAAGTTAATAAGTTTTAAGTAAGTTTTAGAAATCAAGGAAAAGAAGCTGTTTGGCCTTTAAAGAAGGAATATGGAATAACTAAAATATTATTCCTTAAATAATGGGATTTAAAAAGAATTAATAAAATATGCAAAAAATGACCTTAGAATTAGACCTTTGAAAAGAGGGTAGCACAAAGTAATGGAGAAATAAGAGCTTGTAAGTACAATAGTATTGGGAAATTTGTACAAGAAAAGGGAAAATACTCCTATATTACATGCCAACAAATGAGGACTTCTCACAGATTAACAACCTAACTATAAAGCTAATAGAAGAAAATATGAGAGATCAACTTCATGGCAGAGAAACACTTCATAATCAAAATTTCCCAAACACAAGGCATGAGGTCAAAATGTGATCAATTAAATTACGTGAAATTTAAGGATTTTTCTGGTAGAGATGAGGGTTGTCATTTTACATGCCTATCAAGAATATCTTAGCCTCTCATGTAACTAGATTGAGGAAATGTTTCCTGCTTTGGCCAAATGCCTGTAAGCAGAAATGATGAGAGTTACTTCTAGGAAAAGGTACTTAGGTCAAATAAACTTAAACCACTCTCTAATTTTTCCTTCATCTGAGTAGTTAAGAGCCTATTTATATGGTAGAGCCGACAGATGGAAAGCTTTTAGATCCCTAAATACACATTCTGGAGAAGTTTCTCTGAAGACTAACCAGAACCACACCATACATGGGTCGTTTCTCACAGTAGTACACCTATTCCATCCTGTTGGTTTAACAAAAAAAAAAAAAAAACTCACTATAACTAAAGGCTAGAACACATGATCTCATGTCTAAAACCATAATAAAAAGAATAGCTAGAATGAAAAATGAATTTCTACAAGTCAGCAAGAAAATTTCAAGAAAACCTATAAACCATTGAGCAAAAGACAGAAATATGTAACTTAAAAAAGAAAATTAGCAATTGATCACTAAGTATTTGATCTTCCAAATCGCTAGGAAGTTTCTCAATGTAAATTTTTTAAAAATGAGAATACCAAAAATAGATCAAACAAAGAATACCAAGTTTAGGTGTGGATGAAGAAATATGAAATGCCTAATACACTTTTATTGAGAGTTAAAATTGTTACAACCATTCTAAAAAGTGCTCTTGCAGAATCAACAAAATTTACTACGCATAACTACATATAACTTTTGACTCAAAAATTCCACTCTTAGGAATACATTTACACTCAGTCCCGTAACTGCTTCTTATTTGTTTGTGGTAGAAGGTGTCCATTCTGAGTATGGCAGATAATTAAAATGAAGTTGGACTATGGTATAGACTATGATGCAGTAGTTAGAGGCAAAAAATAAACGTACAAGATCAGATAATTAAGTTCATGAACTCATCCAAAAAAAAAGTTCTACATACCTTATTACTGAATATCACTATGGTCACCTTCAAAGTACTCCCCTTAGCCATCTGGTGTATCACTATAGTGATATTCAGCAGTATGTAGCACTTTTTGTAGGATGAGTTCGCAAAGTTAATTATCCAACCAACCTCATATTTATAGCAATGCAGATCATAAAAACAGCATTGTGTGGAAAAAAAGAGAAGAAAGGGTTTCACTATACATAGATCAATAACATGTATGAACATTTAAAAAATATATACACAATACAAAACTATAGTTTATACCATGACGCATGAGAATCTGAAGAAATGCAGCAGACACAATAGAGTGTAATCTATGGAAATAGTAGGAAAAAATATTGGGAAAACAAAAGTACTATGAAGAATTAAAAAATTTCTAACTGTAGCCTTTATTTAAAAGTCTGATTTTTAAGCTCAGGGGAATAAAATAATATAAAAAAAGACTTTTCTTTTTTCTTTAACAAATAAAGATGAGAAACAAGATGACAAACAAAGGAAACCCTGATTTGAACCAAATTTTTATCCTACTATCTAAAGCCGAAAAAGCAAGTCACTTTTGTTTTGTAATTCCATTCCGTATCTTTATTGAATTACCCTCCCACGTTATTGGAAGCCATGAAGAAATGTTTTTATACCTTGAAGTTTTCCCCATTTTTCTCATATATTCATAAAGCAACAAGAAAGAGAAAAAAATCAATGTCCTAGAAGGAAGACTAGTATTAAGTAGAGCTTTCTTTGGCAGGGCTCATTTGTAGCAGATTTTCCCTCCCTAAATATGTTTATTGAAATAGAAGTAAAATAATAAGCAAATCCTAGTGAGTCACTTACACAAAATAAACTAGCTTGCCTGGTAGCATAAAGAAAGACAGTATGAGACAGTACAAAGTATAATTTTGTTCATCTATTTAGAGAATAATCACTACAAGAAGCACAACTAAGGTTGGAGTTCCAGTTCTTAAAACCTCAGATTTTCTAATGGTATCTAATTGTACAAATCTATTTAAGTTCAAATAATGGAACAAGACCTTATTTTGTAACTTCTTGTGGAGATAATTTTGCTTGTCTATTGCAATAAATTTATAACAATTTTTTGGACAATTCACTGTGAGATTTGTAACAATGGCCACTAACAAAAGCTTGTATTCTAAATAGCTTGCTAATTTTCAAAAGGGCCCTTTGAGCATGAAACTACATACCACCATGTCTTTTTAGCTTTAGTCAAGAAACGGTCATTTTATGGAACTTATTGTTGATTATATGTTAACATTCAGAGGAAACAGACTATGGTCATTTTAGGATCAAGATGACAGCAATATGAAATGATGATGTAGCTATACTGGGAAATGTAATTAAACTGCCTCTCTTTTGAATGATAATTGCAATGAGACTGCTGGGTGAAAATTTGATGATGAGACATGAAGGAATCTGAAGCTGTACTTACCCTAGTCTTATACTGAAATACAAAATTCAACCCAGGTTGGTGAAGAACAGTTGATTCTAAGTAAGGACATGTTAAGTGAACTGCCAGCTAAACATTGTTTATTTCTCTTAAGTTAGCAAACACTAGTATGACAAGTACCTTTTGCCAGACTACAGAAGTCTTTCTCCTTGTATGATTCTGAGCAGATAACACTTCAACCCTTTGCTGATGTATCTCTCCATTCTAAAGCAAAATGCAGGAAACCAGATCCTGCTGGTAAACAAAGTCCAAAGAGGGCCTGAGTAGAATCCCAGCAGGAACACGACTCTTTAAAGAGAAAGTCCAGGTAGTCCTGAAGTCAGAAGAGCCTTGCAGGATTCTGCTCTTCCTGTGCAATTTGTTTCCATTGACTAGGAGATACCACAAATTATTTCAATGGATATCCTAAAGTTAAGCTGCCCTTACATTTCTGGAAGAAATCAACTTGTAAACTACATATCATCCAACTGGTAACATAATATTTTTTAAAAAGTGTTTCTTTTCATTAGACACATCCCACATGCTATAGGACTATTATTTCTTTTCAAACATGTATTCTTAAAGGATGTTTTTATTTTTGTAACTCAAAAATTTTACCAGGAGATTTTATATTTATTTTATATACTATACCTGGTTCCTTCTCAGGAGTCTGATAATCTATAAACTGCATCTTTCCCCACCTTACACAGCTATCATCCTCTTTCTGATCATTTCCTTTTCTTTGCTCTTTTTTTTTTTTACTCTTAAAGAGATTCTCTGTTTCTCAATATCACTAATATAATTTTCTATGGTATAATAATATACTTTCTCTTCTTGATACCTCTAAAGCAAATTTTAATTTGCCACTGTGTTTTTAATTACTCTTACTTTCATTACCTCAAGTAACTACTTTTAATTTTATTCTGTATCACAGCAAGCCAGATCTATTTCTTATCTCATTTTTTCTATTGTGTAATAAAGTTTTATTATTGTATTTTATTGAAGACACGTGTACATGTGTTTAAAACATTTGTATAGAAAGCCTTTGCTTGTTTACAATTTCTGCTGCATCCATGTTAAGATCAATAATTTACTCTTTCTTGTGGTTGCCACCTAAATATTTCCCCCTTTTATTCATCCTTGAAAGAAAGACAACCCATATATACCCTAAGTTTGTCACACAACAGGCATAAATTATCCCTTTGAACCACATCATAATCCAACTGGATGCTGCTGTGAGACACTCTGACATATATTTTTCTTGCATTGTGGCTCTCTCCATCTGGACAGATCTTTCCTTCTGCTACCATTTCCTAGTTCTCAGAATTTAAAGAAGTGACTTTCTGCATAGATTATGTGGAGTAAGTTACAATTCCTCCCTAGAAAAAAGTGCATTAAATAATATAATTTCTAGAGTATACAGCTGCTGTATATAACCTTCTGATTGAAGTGCAGTAAATAACATAATTTCTAGAGTACACAGCTACTGAAGCTCTTTTTTATTACCTTCTGATTGATCTCATATCCGGGCTGTTGCAGTTACCTTTCCTTAGCCATAGACATATTCATGAATGTTTAGGAAAGGATCTGATAGGTTTTCTTTCCTTATAATTCAATATTTTATCAGCAGAGATTTTCAAAAGAATGACATATTTAATTTTTTAAATGATGATGGTTATTTCATAGTCTCAAAAGCTAAAGAAAGGGGTCACTTCGTCAGCTAAAACCTGGTATCATAAAATGCCATATACAAATTTCTACAGGCTAAAATTGGAATTTACTCATCCTTGAAGTTTCTCAAAGTCATTCTTTGATTTCTTTTTTTTCTTTTTTTCTTTTTTTTTTTTGCAGTTTTCAGCCGGGGCTGGGTTTGAACCCACCACCTCTGGCATATGGGGCCGGCGCTCTATTCCTTTGAGCCACAGGCACCGCCCCCCATTCTTTGATTTCAAACAATGACTAGTTCTTTGTCTCAGAAAAAAACAACATTATTAAATTATTTTCTGTAATTGAAAGGAAGAATATCTGAGTTGTGGGAAGTCCAGAGTAAAATAAAATCATATAAGACAAACCAAACTTATCTTATAAATACCATATGTGTGGACTCTTGTCAATGGCTTTTGTTGGTTTAATATGAAAGTAATAGAACAGCAGTTGTACATTGTCCTGAACAGAAAAAGTCTGTAACAATTTGTAGAATTAAACATTTCACTTTGTATGCTACACTCTATCAGTAAAGTACTTCCCATGTTATTTTTTAAAATAATGCTGTGGTTTGAATAATAAGAGATCTGGCTGAGGTTTTTGGTATTGCTGAATTGTTTAGAAGCATGATGAAGATCCCTTTCTATGTTTGCCAAATGTGGAGTTTGGTTCTTGTACTAAGATTGGTATTCTTGTACCTATGCGTCCTCTCTCATCTGCATGTAAACTAACAAATCACACCAACTCCAGTGCACAGCAACTCAGCATTGAGACTACAGAGGTATGTGGTATTCTGCATTCTGAGTTCTAAATTCTTTGAAAGTCTACATGCGTTATCTACTAGAAGAGCCAGTACTAAGACAGTAAAGTTGACAAAATTTGTCCTTGAAAGTCCCTCCTTGATACTTTCTGAGCTCTTCCCTCACTGAGGCTGTACTCCAGAGACTCAGTTCTTCATGATGGACACTTTATCAATTCTTTCTACAAGAAGAGATTATATAATAAGTAAGTCAAAATTAATGTTTATGTATTTGAAACATTGTTTGGTTTGTGTAGAAAGCTTTTGCTTTTTTGAGTTGCTTTGGTGGTAATTTCCCATATTCCCCAAACTATCCTGTAAGTATCTTATTGGGCATAAAATGTGTCATGTATGAGGGAGCATGGAGGAATGTCAGATGTGGGTTAGGAGTTGACTTTTTTATTTTATTGGGCAAAATTGATAAATTCCTTAAACTTGTTCATCCTTGATTTCTTAATTTAGGAAAATCTATAGATACATTTAAGAAAATTAAATGAAGAGGCAACATAGGGGGAAGTATTTGCCACTTAGTAGACACTATTTTTAAATAACTTGTGATTTTAGAACTGGAAACCCAGGAGAAGAGAATATTTGAGGCAAATAGGTAGTTACACAACCTACTTGTATGTAGGGGGACTTTTAAAGACTGAGAATCTTAAGCAGTTACTTTACGAAAAATCATCTCTTCGCTTTATTGCTTGTACCAAAATAAAAACTTCTAGCATCTTGGAAGTGTTTGGAAAGTAGACCTTCTCTCTCCCTAATTCATTCACTCCTTCCTGTGGAAAATAAATGATGTATATTTGAGAGAATTGAAAGAATGCAATTCTTTTAATATGTGCACCTAGTCATCCCCTTCTTCTTTCCTTTTTGGACTAGATTGCCTGTAATTCACTCCTAGTTGCTATTTTCATGTAGGAGAATTCCGGGCTCAGGGCCCAGATATGACTTCTAAAAAGTCACGCTAGCATCCATCTCTTTCTGTTCATTCTCTTCAAGATTCATAAATGTGTGGCAACCATTCTTCTTGAAGGCAACTGGGATACATCAAACCCAATCTCTCCGGACGCATCTCATTATCCAGTGTCAGGAATAGATATTTTCCTACTACTTTCATACTACCTATGGAGATTTTACTACTAAATCTCCATTGGTCTACTGTCTATATTCTGAATTGCTTTTGAGCACATGATAGGAAGGAGACAAGATTGTCACATGAAAACATATTGTTTATTTGGAGAAAGAAAGTTATTTCTAAGGGTTCATCCACCTGGTACTATTTTAAGACCTTTTACATTGAAATAGGATGGATACTAAAATCTGAGGTAATGCTTTTGGAGCTATATGTGATCAAACCATGATTATAGAAATGATATAATATATCCAAGCCCAGATAACACACAGCTTATGCTTTTCTCACTTTTCTTTATTCTTTGAGTTCATTCTAAAAAGTAAAGTGATAGAAAGGAGACTTCTGGAACTCTCAATCACTTGGACACATGAGCCCTTCCAATGTTTTATGTTTGAAAATATATTTTGACTAAATGAGTTACACCTGGCATTGTTATACTTAAAAGATGACAATTTCTTGGGAATAGTTTCCTACTCCATTATAAAATGAATAAATAAGTGTATAGATCTATTATCTCAGAGAAAACAAAAATTTACCAGTTCAGGAGGTATAATATAATTTTTGTTAATCAACTAGACATTTATAATAAAACAGTGACATCATATTATAAGTTCTTCATAAGTAGATAACAGGTTGGACTAAATCAATAATTTTAAAATTTTTAGCTACAAATTCTTTTTATATAAAAATGAAATGACATAGACAATCTCTTGTAAAATAGATAAGAAAATGGCTATCTAAGGCTGGGTAGTTTGAGATGTTATGCTGTTAGATCACCAGATGGCCCATGAGTTTGTTCCATGGAAAATATTTTCAGCATTCTATGTAGCACAGTAGAGAATGTTAACAATGGATAGCTGGGGGAAGAATACAAAGAATTATATGTTCTACATATTTTGGGAATATATTTTCTCAGTTTACCATTTTCCTCTTCATCATAGTAATTATAAACAATTAAAAATACCAGCTAGGGCTTATATGTCTATACTTTATTTTTTATTTCTGACAGTCACAAAATTGACAAATCAAGTAATATTATAACCTAAATTATTGCCATAGATATAAGCATACATTTTTAATCTGCATTGTTTTTTATGCATTACATGAATTTTATTAAAGTTGTAAATACTTTTAAGGGTCAATTAATACTTCAGTGTTTCTTCCAAAAACATAACACTTCAAAAATGCTCTCATGTGACATGTTGACTTTTCGGTTGTAAATATCGTATATTCCAGTTGTTCTCAAAGAGTTCATATCAAGGCCCTTATACATTCTTAAAAGTTATTGAAGGTTCCAAGAGTTTTTCTTTCTATGGGTTACATCTATGAACTTTCTTCCAAGTACTTTCCTTGGCCATCTGGTGACTATAGCGATATCCAGAAATGAGGTATGTAGCACTTTTTCTAGGATGAGTTTGAGAACTCAATTGTCTGTGTCATACACACCTCATGTATGTGTGTGTATTTACATCTCTACATAGAAATATATATAATAACTTAAAACTTAGAAATATTAGAAGTTGTTTATTAAGTGTCAATAACAACAATATGTTACAAATTAACACAAGTAACATATTTCTATGACAAATAACTGCATTTTCCAAGACAAAATATTTAGTAAAAAGTGAGACATTGCTTTACATTTTGGACAATACCTCTAGTGTCTACTTAATGAAAGACAACTGGATTGTCATATGTACTTCTATATTCAGTATGTTACAAAACATTGTTTTGGGTTAAGTATTAAGAAAACCCAGCCTCGCAAAGTATACACTTGGGAAAGGGATGAACTTTGTCAAATAATTGTGGATATTTTTCCTAGTTGGTAAATCTAAACTAGATAATAGCAGTTTCTTAACAGTTTGCAACACAGTTTCAAACCATATTAATAAACTCAAAATTAAAATCCACTGGTCTGTCTTGAACCTCGAGTATCTTTTAACCCCAGTATAGGTGATTTTATAACATGCATACACTGGTGATTTAGAAAACATGGGCTCAATATCTTATGCAGGTTACCTAGTGTTAACACATTTCCTCATACATAGGTCGTTATGAAATTTTTGAAACAGACTATGTTATGGTCCATTATTATATCACTTTCAACAAGCACAGTCAACATCATCTTTTTTGATTTACCCGTGCAAGTTTCAACTAGCTCTACTTATTAGTGTTGCTGGGAGGCTTCCTTTGTTTCTGTCCATGCAGATTTTATGTTTCCTGATTTTTGTGTATCTCAAAAATTTCATAAGAATGCACAGACAAAAGAAAAAGACATGTCCATTGATACCACAAGTGATCACATTAGAAAAGTCTTTAAGTCTTGGAAATGTGTTAAATTATAAAAATGTGTTCCAAAATTGTCATCTTCATTTGAAAGTTCAAATTTTATCATTGGCAATAAATAGTCGATTGTTTTCCTTGAAGTGACAAGCTCACTTTGTTTATTTTCGTGAAAATGCCTGTCATTTCCCAAATACTAAAATTTGTCTGGCAGTTTTTCTTTACAGTGAAAACAGTATTCTATGTAAAAAGTTGAGATCACAAGTCAATTGTGTAAGCACTATTCCTCAAAGTAACCATTTCAACCCGGGTCTAGGGAAGTACTTTATGTGTACTTACCAATTATCACACAGAATTTTAAAAAAATATATACCTAAGGATCACAATTAAAAATATGTATATTTTTTCTTACCAGGAAAATTCCCAAGTCCTACTTTTTTTTAAGAAAAATTCTAGGAGCTTCTGGTTACAAAGTATACAATGACTAGTACTTTTTGGTGCCACTGCCTTGATTTGTGCTTATGAGCCAGCAGTTTTAGCGATACTATATAAGTATCACACACGGTAGAAAAGGCAAATATAAAATAATTTTGAATTCACAGAGCCCCTAAGAATGTCCTTGGGATCCCCAGGGATCTGTGGACCAAATTCAGACAACTGTTTGTTGACTCATTCACTATGGAGGAGAAACACACGGATGTGTTTCAAATACCCACATGCTCACGTCTAACAGTATTTACTTCCCATTTCCTCCATGCTCCCCAAACAAATACACAAATACACAAATGTTAAAATTTTTGTTCTCCAGGAATTAAAACTGATCTAGTTTTTTGTTTCTTTCGTATGACTTTTCATGAAGTTCTTCTGATCGTAGTTGCACAATTTGTCTCATTGTATAAATCTCTTCTTGCTATGTGTATCTATCAGTTTTATCCTCTTGAAGAACTCTAGAAATTCCTGACCTGCTCTGAACTTAACTTGTTAAGTCCTAGGCTTCCTGTAGAATTTGTCACACCCTAATTGCCATGCAACACAATTGTGGGGTCAACTTTCCCCATTCTCTTTTTGATCCCCCAATTTCCTATATCCTACATCTTTTTCTTAGTTTGCTCTTTCATTTTGAGTACATGCTTGAATTGCTTCCCACAAATAGAAGCATGAGAAGTAAAAGTCGTAGATCTTACAAGTCTACAAATTGTGAGGTATATCTCACAATCAAATGTCAATTTTTCTGGGTATGGAATTCTACATTGAAAATACCTCCACTCATAATTTGAAAAGCATTTCCCTGCTGCCACCTATTTCTCAGACCTGTGTCAACAGACTACCACTATTTTGGCTCTTGTTTTTTTTAAGCTTTTTGGTATTTTTTCTTTTTCTTTTTCTCTCTTTTTTTTTTTTTTTTTGGCCTAAAAATGGGATGTATTATAGTGGGTCTTGGTGAACGTCTTCTATTTTCTATTTCACTGAGAACTCAGTAGATGTTTCACTCCTCCAAATTTTTCTTGAATTACTTTGTTGATGATATGTTTTCCTCCACTTTCTCAATTTAAATTGTTCTGAAATTATCGTTACTTTTATCTTGAACCACCTGGAGTAGTTCTATGTCTTAGGTACATTCTTTCTCCCTGATATATTTATTATTATTTTATTTTTGTCTTTCTCTAAAATTTGTTCAATTTTAACTTTGATACTTCTATTAGTATTTTTGTGTCTGGTATCATGGTTTTCATAGACATCCAAATACTCTCCTAAATTGTCTGAATAAGAATTTAAAAGTATTCTTTCCTTGCATCCTCTTCTCTTTTGGAAGCCAAGTCCTGCCTTACTGCTCTTTAATTTTTAAGTAGTTTTTTAGTATCATTTTATCCAAGTAACTTTTTTTTATTTCTTTGTTTTATTCTTTAGTCTTTGCATTTTATTAATAGTATCCTTTATACAGTCCCCTTGTATGTATATCAAGGGTTAAAATCTTATTAGTAGCTCCATGTGTGTGAGAGGCCCTCCTTGACTACCACATTCAGAGTAGAATAACCTAGTTAAGGCATTTTTTAAAATCTTACTTCTGTTTTTTTATCTTACTGCTAAGGATAACTGCTGTTACCAGGATCTATATTTGCTGTCATTTGAGCTGTCAGATACCACAGAGCAGTATTCCCCAGTTTCCCGTCTGAAGGGTATAATTTTGGCTGCTAGTAATCTTTGACTCAAATTTTGTAAGAAAGAGAAAGACTTTAAGGTTCAGTATGTAAACAGTCACTTTATCTTTTTTGTTGTCAGCATATTTAATAATATAGCCAGCCTGGGTTATAACTGATATCCTTTAACACATAAATTTACTTTTTATAATCTCCTGAGAATTACCTGCATGCCTCTTCATTGTTCAAATAGAACACCCATTTAGATGAGCAGCGTGTTAGCCGATCTGGGAATAGGGCTGCCACCAGGTTGGTGCATCTTTGATATCAATTAGCTCCAAATGATGTATACAGTGTGCATTCCATTTCATATAGCTATTTTCACTCAAATTTATTTTCATTTGAATTATTCTTACTATTGGGTACAACAAAATGTATACATTTATATTGCTATATAGTATTACATTTGAGGTCCTTATGATGGATTTTTGATTTGTTTCTAGTTGCATAATGCTCCTGTAAAAATTCTTGCCCATAACTTTTGGTGTATGTGAAATGACATTATTTTGGCTGTATATCTAGAGGTACAATATCTTCATCATAGGTAATGTATATTTTAGTTGTCAAACAAAAACTTAAAATATCAAGTAATCTGGAATAAAAACCATTCATTGAACTATTAAGTAAACAATGCCAAAGCTCCTTGTATAATAATTCATCATTATTCCTCTTACATGGAAAATAGAGTACTTTTGTTTGATTTTGCAAAGAGAGATTTTTAACACAATTTCCAAAAACGGTTACAGCCAAATGAGTAGGAGTTAGGAACACAAAATGAAAATCATTCATGTGTCACTAGCATGAGCTACAAATTAATTAGCATAGGAAAACTATTTTGGAAAATGCAGAAAACCTAAAAAAGTATCTTTATTTGCTAAGCTATCCAGTGGGGATTTATTTAGTATCAGGAATTGTAAGAAGTACAAATGCTTAGTAGACTCAGGGCTTTTTCCCTGGAATTAGAATTCAAATTTGTAAATAGCATCTGTTTTAAGTCTTGCTCATAGGCAGCCCGTTGATGGATGGTAAATTCTTGACTGGAAAGCCACATCCCACCACACTAATTTTCTTTTCCTTTGCCATTGTTTCTTTTGCTTATGCTCCATCCTTTCAGAATATACCATCAGAACCATGAAAACTTTCCTAGTTTTAAACTTTCATTGCTCAATATCTAGGAGAAAGAAATTATATTCTATAATTCTAAATTTAAATTGATAATTAAACCCAAATACATAAATTACCACATTGTACATTTTTAGGAACTTGATTTGGGTTCAAAAAATATCACTTCCACTAATCCATCAGATTATTTCATTAATTAAGATTTACCTTTTTTAATCCTCTTGCTTTCCCATTAAAGGATGCCACTTGGTTCCTCATTTTCTCCCTCATAAAAAAAGTTCAGACAGTTTTAACATTCCTCTGGATACATACTGCCTGCCAACTACCACTCTCTCCATGTGATTCCAAGTATTCCTCTCTGTTCTTATCCTTGTCACAGTTATCTTTCGAGTCACACTTGACTCACTTTCTTCTTACCCTCATAATCTACTCTTGTCACACTATCAATATGCATAATTATCACCAAGGTAGATTATTTCAAAGTTACAATTCTGTAATCTGATCTTTTGTATTCACCTTTATATTTTGGTGTAGTGGATGACCACAAACTGGATGGATTTGTGGTCCGTACTATCTCCCACGTGTGAAATGTGCAATTTCTCTTTTTATAACAGCCCCTTTTTTGTTCTATTTCAATCATCCACTAAATTTAAACTGAAAGCTCAGTAAATCTGTCATGCTTCCAACTCATTTGTTTTTTAGATAGTTCAGCTCTACTTTCTACTAGACTTCGTATCCCCATGACCTTCCACTGTACCTTGTCATTTCCCAACTGTGGTTTGAACCAATGGTCTATTTGCATTGTCCAAGTAAAATTACATAATTTGGAAAAATCGATAATTTCCAACTTCAAACAGACCCTTAACTGTAACTTGATGGTCTTTGCACTAATTGTCAGTTGTTTAAATCTTCTATTTTGCTATGTGGGTAGTCTCAGCCACTTCCTTTTACTCAACCCAACCAAACAAAAACAAACAATATAAACTATCTTGTTAAAGAATGTACACTTGAGACTTGCTCAAACATAACCATAGGGCCACAGTTCCTAGCAACTCTTCCTGTGGTCTTCATCTCAAACCAACGTAGTCCTGCCCACTCGTGTCATCTCTCAGAAGTCCCTCCCTTTTCTCAGAATTTGCAGCCTTATTATCCTCTCTTATTCTCACTCTCATTTTTGTTTCCATCAACCATCTTAGAAAT
The DNA here is from genome assembly GCA_963574655.1 of Perodicticus potto. Taxonomy (NCBI): domain Eukaryota; kingdom Metazoa; phylum Chordata; class Mammalia; order Primates; family Lorisidae; genus Perodicticus; species Perodicticus potto. Next base: position 4,224 of record CAUYRH010147494.1, on the reverse strand, counting down.
GTGTAACTATTACCCATTCAAAAGAAAATGTTAATATTTAAAATTATTACTCAAGAGGCAGCAGCTTTACATGGAGACACATGACAAACCCTCCTTCAATTGGTTCCACAACAGGATTCATATTCAAAAAGTAACAGGAATTTTTTATTTACCCACGTTTCCACAAAAATTGATCTAAATTTTTTTTGAAAGATAATCATAAACCAAAATGCATGTTTGAAAGACTGATGATATAGTTTCACAATAAAAACAAAAAAACAAACAAGAAGTGCCACGCAAGAAGTGTCAAAGTGAAATGTAAATAGTGCCAACTGTCAAGCTTAGTATCCTTAAGGAAACAGGACATCTCATAATTAATATCCATAGGAAGAGTCTATGTGAACTCATAATTTTCATTTTATTTAGCTAGACACATAAATACATATGTTGAGCATAACTAGGCACCAAATTTTAGTTTTTGTACACCATTTTGCATTAACAAGTACTAGGGATATTTGAATAAATGACAACTTTGAGGTAAAGTAGAAAAGTAAGTCTGGAATATCTTGTGCCTGTAAGTGAAGAAGTTGTCAATGGATAATGGTAGTATGACCAACGGGCACAGGAGCCAGCATAAAGGGACTCTCACTGGCCAAATCTGGGGCAACTAGATCAAAATAAATAATGGAAGTAATGAATTACAACTCATTAAAAAAATAGGAAACTGAGGTTATACAGCCATAAATGAATTAATATGAAAGCTTGAGGATTTTTATGTACTTTCAAAATATCTCCCTATAAAAATATTAATTATACAAGAGCAAAATCCCCATATTATAAATCTAGACAATACCACCTTCTGTGTGGTGATCAAAGTGAACATCAGCAATGAAAGTAATAGGAAAAATTCACAATGTTCCTCACTAATGGACTAAGAAGACAGTAGCTGACTCTTATAGTGGAATAATATCAGACAAACAGAATCGGGGAGCATGCTGAAAAATATTTTAACTGTAATCTTCAATAAAAACAAGATCATAAAAGTTAAGCAAAGACTTAAAAACTGTTTTTGAGTGGATGAGAGTAAAGGTGTATAAGAAGTAAAGGTGATATATAATTCTCAACAGAAAATTTTGTCCTAGTAAGCATTATTTGTGACACTTTGCAAAACTTTACTACGATCAGAGAGTTAGATGGTAATGCTGTCTCAATATTAACTATGTGGTTTTCATAGTTGAATTGTAACTATAAAGGTGAATTTCTTTATTAATAGGAAAGACATATGAAGAAATTTGATGGTGATAAGGCATCAGGCTGACAATTTAGTTTCAAACTGCTCAGAAAACTAAGTTTTTTGCACTATACTCACAAGTTTTCTTTAGGTTTGAAATTGTCTAAGAAATTTACCCCCAATGCATCTACCTAATACTTATGAATCCATTTCATCTTATGGTTATTAAACTACTTAGAAGATGAATCTCTTTGACATCCCCATTTTCATTATTTGTAGCTTGAAATTCTCCCAAAACTGGCCCACCAAATTACTGTCATTTAGAAGCAACTTTATTTAAATAAACAAAACAATTTATTTTCTTCAAATTGAAATAATATATATTTATTGACAATGTTTTTCTATTTAGAGAATAACTTAAAATTACAAAACCAAACTAAAATGCTAACTATAATCTGATCACCAAATGATGGACATAACTAGAACCTGTGCCTTCTGCCTTCTCATCATTTTATTTTGTCTAAATGCACATTGACTTCAAACATTTCTTTCCAAGCATAGATAATGTTCTAAAGTCTCCAATTCCACCCCTTCCACTAATTCTTGGGCCTGCCCAAGTTATCCAGTTGTACTGGTCTGGTGTTTTGTCAAAACCACCTTTATCAGGGTTTTCAATGACATTGTACATTACCAGATCCATTGAGCTCTTACTGTGTTTTCTAATATTTGAATTCAAACCTGATTCACAGTTAAAAATTAACCCTTCCTTGAAATACCCTCTTGAAACTGCACCTCCTGGCATTGAAGTCATTCTGTTAACTTCTGGGCTTCTCTCTTTCAGCCTCTTTCACTGCTGCTTTCTCATTTGTCTGATTCTGAAGAGCTGAGCTTCCCAGAACCTTATCTTTGGACTTGCTTTATATTTATGTATAACTCCCTAGATAAATTATGCATAACGACATTATACTCTCATCCGGGATAATGTATGAATAATCAATATGCTTAATACCCCCTCAAATTTGCCTAAAAAGTATACTTGCTGCCAACTCAATGTCACTATTAGAGCTAAGATTTGTTTTAAACAACTTATTTTGTAAAGTCTGAGTGAGGTAAGGGTCAAAGTTAATTTTTTTATGAATACAGATATCTAGCTATTTCAGAAACATTTGTTGAACAATCATTTTTCCCACTGAACGTTTTTGACACCTATATAATAAATCAATTGGCCATGCACATATGAATTTGTTTCCAAGTTCTCTATTATTTTCCATTGATCTAATGTTTATTTTTATACCAATATTATACTCTATTATTAAAGCAGAATCAGCTTATTAATACCCACAAAAGAGTCTATACTTTGTTCAATCTGAATACCAAATTGGAAAAAAGAATTGATATTTTAACAATACTAAATTTTCTGATCATAGATGTCACATAGTTTCAATGATTACAGTCTTTATTCTCAGAAAAGTTTTGTAGGTTTCAGTGTTGAAGTTATTCCTAGTATTTACATAGTTTGAGATGTTATTGTGAATACTGTTGCTTTTAAATTTATATCTCCAGTTCTGTGGTTTCAATGTATGGAAAAGCAAGTAATTATTTATTGACCCCATATTCAGCAAACTTGGATACACATTTACTACATTTAGCAGCACTATTTGTAGAATTGTTTATTTTTTGTTCACACAATCATGTCATCTGCAAATGGTATTTTTTTGTTAACACAATTACATCATCTGCAAATGGTATTTTTCTTCTTCCTTTTTAATCAGTATGCTTTTATTTGTCTTCTTTTCATAACAGTATTAAATAATAAAATCTGAGGAGAATGGATATCCTTGTCCTGTTTGCAATCTTAGGAGAAAAGATCTCAGTCTTCCAGCATTAAGTATGACTTCAGCTGTAAGCTGTACTTACATGACGGTTCAAAGTATCAGAAACTTTTATTCTATTCCTACTTAGATGAGTAATTTCACTGTGAATTAATATTGAATTTTCCCAATTATTACTATAATAATTGATTACAAGAAATTTGTTTCTCCTTTATCTTGAGCAAATGGTAAAATATGATTTACTTCTAAATGTTAATTCCATATTTCATTCTGGGGTCTGGTGGGTGGTGGGGAGACTGAGAATTTATTTGTTCGTATTCTCTTATGGTGATTGGTGATTATTTTAAGAGCTTTTGCAGCTATGTTTATGATTTTGTTTTCCTTTACTGTTTCAGTCTGGTTTTAAGATTAAGATTATGCTTGCCTCATAAAATGACTAGGGAGGTATTTTACTTTTTTCTATTTTCTGAAATATTTTATATAGGCCTTTCTAATTAACTTTTTTATAGCATTCACCAATATTGTCCTATTGGGCTGAAATTTCCCTTAATAAGAATTTTTTAATTAAGAATTTGTTCCCTAAAATGATATAAGACTATTAAAATTTTATTTTTTCTTATTTCAGTTTTGGTATATTGTGTCTTTTAGCAAGACTAATTTATTTCATCTAATATTAAGATTTATTAATGTAAAATCATTCATATGATTGCTTTATTATCTTTTTAACTACTATAAAATTTATAGCATCATCTCCCATTCAGTGAGATATTGATAATTTGTCTTTTATATCTTCTTCTTGTTTTTGTTTTTGTTTTTAGAAGCATAGTCTTGCTCTGTCACCTAAGCTGGATTGCAGTGCCATGATTATAGCTTACTGCATTCTGGATCTCCTGGGTTCAGTTGTTGTGCCCAGCTCAAGGGATCCCCCACATAAATCACCAAGAGGCTAAATCCAATGCAATAGCAAGAGGTTTATTTATAAATCAGCCCAGCCTGGGGGTCTCTCACACCTGGCCAGCAGGAAAATAGAGAAGCCCACGACCTGGAAAAGGAGGGGGTTTTTAAGGGTACAGAAAGGAAAAAGGGAGGGGGTGTGGGGTGAGCTGATAGAGGTCTAGGGAACTGAGTAATACTTGTCCTTGGCTAGTCTGGGAAGGAGCTGCTATCACTCGGGGCAGACAC
>CAUYRH010147490.1:0-32637 GCA_963574655.1 Perodicticus potto | reverse complement strand
AGGGGAGGGAGAGGGAGGGTGGGGGGAGTGAGGATAGAGGGCGGGATCACACCTGTGGTACATATTTGAAGGGTTAGGAGAAAACTTCTAAATATGGATCAAAATTGTTCTCACAAAGTAATGAGAAAGTCTCTTGAATGTTACCGCAATCAGGTTGATGAAAATATCTCTTGATTGTATCTGAAGCCCGTACACTGTACTCCATGACTGAATTATTGTACACAGATATGATTCAATAAAAAAAAAGGAAAAAAAAAAGAAATCTAATAAAGTTTTAAGCAAATATGTTTTAAATCCTACACAAGTATGTGATGCCACCAATAAAAAAGTATGAAATTTTCAAAAAAAAAAAAAAAAAGAAGTTGCTATTAGAAAAGTCAGGCATTTGAAGCTATCTCAAGGAATGAGTTTTATTTTGTGTGACTGAATTTTTTGGATAGGTGAAGATTTAACTCAATATAGTACATTGTACAAGGGTACCTTTAAAGCTAGGCATTCTTTCTTTACCCAAAAACTCAGAAAATGTTATAGGAATTTATGAGTTTTTCTTAGATTAAAATTGAAATATTATTTGAATACTTGGGAAGTAGCATATTTTTACAAATTAGGTTAGTTGTTTTTATTCAGTTGAATGCCATTGGGAAATTGGCATTCCCTTTTTACCTTTTAGCCTCTAACATTAATAATCTGTATTCTATGGAATAGCCCAGAACCAGCTTTCTAATACTTTGAGGTTCTTGTAATTTTGATTACAAATTAATTCTAGCATTTCAGATACTAGCTAACTGAAGTGTTATGGTAATATCATATTCATATTGTTTCTGTTACTTAAAGTTTCTTGTGGGTTTTTTGTTTTTTAAAAAGTAGCTAGATGACTACGCAGGAACGTCAAAAAAATAAAAAAAAAGTAGCCAGGTTACTGGCTACTTGAGACCAGGAGTTTAGGACCAGCCTGAGGAGGAGCAAGACCCTGTCTCTACAAAAAAGTAGAAAATTAGCCAGGTGTGGTGGCATGCACCTGTATTTCCCAGCTACTTGGGAGGCTGAGGTAGGAGGATTATTTGAGCTCAGGAGTTTGAGGTTGGAGTGAGCTATGATGGATACCGCTGCACTCTAGCTGAAGTGACAGAGCAAAACCATATCTCAAAAAAATAAGTAAATGAATGAATAAAAGAAAATAGAAAGTAGTCAGAAACACATACTTAAGTTACTTCTGAGGATACTGCTATAAAGTCCTAAGATCTTCAGTAGAAAATAAGAATGCCTGAATGAAGGCCTGGAGATGAGTTGTGAAGCTTAGTAATTTCATGTGTCTGCTGCTGTTTAGTTAAAGACATCCTCTTACAATATAGAAATTGTGACAGCACATCTGTCTTAACATCATTTGTGGCTAGAATATAATGAACCTACTCAAGTAAGCTCAATTAAGAATTAAATCTGTTTTTATGAATTGATCTTAAAAAACCCACTGCAGAAGTACAAACCAGGACTTCTTCCTCCCCTTATAGGTAGGGGTCAGATTCTCCTGTCAGAGAGGGCAAACTAGGTGTGATTGGTGTACCTAGTGAAAAGAACATGTGGTGTTCTAGGGAAACCATGGTTGTTTCTTAACTGTGAAAATTTTTTTTGCACTCATGGGCTGTTAAAGAAATGAGCTAATTATACTGAGGCGTAAGGGATTTGTTCTCTACTTTCTTACAGAGAATTTGTGGGAGTAAGACCCTAACCTCTTCTCCATAAGAGAATAGTACAAAAAAGAGAGAAGGATTTAGAGGAATATTGTCTGGAAGAAGCTCAGATAAATTAATTTTTGTTTCATAATAGTACTAAGTACATTGGATTTTTTTTTCCATTCTTGAGATACTTGACTAAAAATAATGTTTTCCAGCTCCATCCATGTAAACATAAAAGAGGTAAAACTCCATCTTTTTTTAAAGCTGCATGACATTCCATGGTGTATATATCACAATTTGTTAATCCATTCATGGTCCTATGGGCACTTGGGCTTCTTCCACACCTATGGAGCATATTTCAAGGGTACAAGTCAAATTCATCAAGTATAGAACATAAATGTCTTAACACATTGATTAAGTAAATGAGGTGAAAGCTACATTAATTGGTTGGATGTAAGCACTCCAGTTTGTACAAAAAATCAACACATCGAACCCCACAAAGGCATAAATGTATTCATGATCTATGTGTATATGACTTAATACAAGGAAAAAAACAAAAAAATTAATTTTTGTAAGATTCTGTCATCCTCCTGGAAGCGCCCTTTTTTTTTAATGCTTGCATTAGTGACATTTCATCATTTATGAATTTAACTTTTGAATATCTAGTGGTACACTTCTTGTACACAAATAAAATCCAGCACATGTCTTGCAGACAAATAAAATGACAGTTTAAATAATATAGACCATTCTGCCCATCCTAGGGAACTTAAGCCCTTGCAGATAGGAATCTGCTATTCTCTTTAGTGCCTATATATCTCCCATAGGATAAGCATCTCATGTTTAGTGTTCTAGTGTAAATAGAATCACGGCTCCAAATGTTATTGTTTGGACTGTTAATATATGTTATGATTTAAGGAATTTTTAGGAGTAAATTTTTACTATGCTTATTTTGTGGCTGTTAGGAAGAGTGGAATTTTGTGCACCGTGGGGTTAGTCTAAAGTCAGTGCAAACTAACGGCAGAGCAAAATCTGAAAGTTCCTTAACTCATAAAAGTCAATATGAAATCTTATATGTACACACATACGCTCCTGAACATTAATTCTTATGCATGTTCTAAGTTGAAAATGACTAAGCTAAACTGAAAGGCAAAGGGAAAGTACACAGGTATGTATATATTCGTTCAGCTTTAAAGATGGTGACTAGATAGGAAATTCTACAGTCTTCCATCTCGCATGCTGGTTTACTTCATTTTGTTTCAATAATAAGCTTCTGAAATCTTAATACTTACTAGTAAAGCATTCTGTCAATTATAGGAATTCATCGAACCTCACCTTTCTGTGAGATAGCGTCTAGAGTCAATTAAATTCTGAGATTAGCCATTCAGTAGATTTGTGATGCAACTTTGTTGTATTACAGTTTTTTTTGCTTTGATATTTCAATAATACCACTTTTGAGAAAGTCCTGATTCTCATCTCTGTTACAGGGAGCAAAGGAAGAGATTTAGTATCAACTCCTTCACTGAACTAGAGTGGAGAGAAAGGGAACTAGTATGCGCCTCGGTTTGTGGTTGCAGTGGAATAAAGTAAAACACACAAAAACCCTTTAAAAAGGTAAAAATGGGGGAAACTTACCCCATCTTTTTTCTGTTCTATTATGTTCCCTGATTTTTAAGAAGATAATTTATACTCTCTGTCTAATATATAATCTCAATTAAAAAGATTATAAAATAATTTCTCTTTAATATCCCTTGGGTAAGAATGGGAGTAAAATTTTTATTTCCTTCATTTGGTGCCAGTGACAGCAGAAACTGAAGCATAATCAGGCTGTCTCCATCTGGGCCTTTTAGCGCATGCTCAGACCTAAGCTGGCTAACGCTTCCTATGGCTGTACTGCCTTGTCATGTTCTCAACCTATGGTCATGACCCCTTTGTAACAATGAAAATACATCCTGCATATCAGATATTTACATTATGATTCATTACAGTAGCAAAATTACAGTTATGAAGTAGCAACGAAAATAGTTTTATGGTTGGCGGTCACCACAACATAAGGAACTATATTAAAGGGTTGCAGCATTAGGAGGCCTTAGGAAGTTTGAGAACCACTGAAGGAAGAAGAACAAAGTCCAAGTTTGGGCACTGCTTTCATATCATCCAGTAGCTTGTCTCCTAGGGAAAGAAGAAAAGCATGTCTCCTGATAGACATAAGTAACCAGTCAGCAATAATTAACCTGTTGGAAAGGAGGAAGGAGAATTAACCCTAGGATATACCCTATACTTCATATATTGTTTCCTCTTCTTTCAGCTAAATTGTGGGAAAATCTGTTGTTGGAATAGGACTTCTACTTAGTGCATGATATAGTGGTATTTCTATATTAATTACTTAAAATATAGTTGAAAAATAAGCTTTGAAAAACATGAAACTGAAATAGATGCATTTACATAATGCAGGTAAGATCTGATCTAGAGGCCAATTGAGGGCTTCTAAGCAGAGATGTTAAATGTAAGTGTATTGCTCTTGCAGGGAAATGTTTTACATATGAGGCCAAGAAACTCTCACTCTATTATGAAAGTAGACATCATTACCTAGGCCTAACCACGTAGTGCCCATCACACAGAGCTTTCTTTTTAAATGCTGTGATCTACCTGTTGAGGAAGCAGCCCATAGCAGTTCTTTAGCATAGATGAGTCTTATAGCATGTGGTTCTGCCACGTTGTCTATAACTGATTAGACTGGCAAGCCTCTGGCCCAAGGCAACAGACATATGAGATGGCCTGGTATGAAAATTATAATAAGCTGCAATAATGAAAATGAAAGAAATTATGTTCTCTTTCTCTCCTATAAACTATTCCTTGGGAGAAAGAATGGGAACTTAAAAATTGTTCATTTATTCATTCATCCAACATCTATTTAAATTCTTATTGTTAACCAGGTACTGTTCTAGACACTGATGATTTATTCATAAAGAGAATCAAAATGTATGCTTTCATGGAACTTATGGATATCCCTGAATGGGATAGATAATTAGCATGTAATATGCCCATGGCAGTGATAAGTGCCATGAAGGAAAATGAAGCAGGGTAAGGGAAGAGAATGCTAGTAAAGGGTACCATTTTAGATAGGCTAGTTGTGTGTGGCGTTTCTGAGGAGCATATAAAGAATTTTATTGTAAGGAATCAGCTGTCATGGTTATGTAAGCAGAAAAGACCCAAGATTTGCAGTTTGCAAGCTGCAGACCCACAAGAACTAATGGTATAGTTGTAGTCCCAATTTGAAGGCCTTAGAACCAGGAGACCTTATAATGTAGTTCTAGTCCAAAGGCTAGTCTGCTCAAGACCTAGGAAGAGCTGATGTTTCAGTTTGAGTCTGAAGGCAGGGAGACTAATGTCTGAGCTCAAGGTAGGCAAGAGTTGTTCCCTTTTATTCTTTTAGGAGGATCAGCCTTTTTATTCTATTTAGGCCTTGAACTAATTGTATGAGGCTCACCCATGTTATGGAGGACAATCGGCTTTACTCAGTCTTTTGATTTAAATGGTAAAATCAGCCAGAGACACCTCATAGAAACATACAGAAAAATGTCTGAGCAACTATCTGGGCACCCTGTATCTAGGCAAATTAACATGTATTAATTGTCACAGACAGGTGAAAGTAAAGATAGATGGTTACTCCATTGACTTATTGCCAGGATTACCTGATGATTAGAGCTGTCTTAAATTCTGAATCCCATTTTATTACCTGAATTACTTTTCAGTGTTTATGGAATCTTGCTGTATGGTCACATTGAACTCATTCTTTAACTAGTCATCTAAATTATATAACTATAGTTCCTTTGTTTTTAATCTAAGAAGTCTTCCTGAATAGGAAAATGAGTCATCACTATCCATACCATTTCTCCACACACACTTTTTTTTTTTTTTTGAGATGGTATCTCACTCTATTGCCCCAGGCTAGAGTTCCATGGCATCAGCCTAGCTTACAGCAACCTCACAATCCTAGGTTCAAGTGATACTCCTGCCTCAGCCTCCCAAGTAGCTGAATATGGTCTCACTCTTGCTCAGGCTGGTCTTGAACTAGTGAGCTCAAAGGATCCTCCCACTTTAGTCTCCTCTCTGCTAGGACTACTGGTGCCAGTCACTGTGCCTGGCCCTCATACACACTCTTGACACTCTTTATGTTCCAACTTCATGATGGAGAGAACAGTATACCAAATGTGATTATTGAGCAATTATCTGGGCACCTCCTGTCCAAGGCAAATTGACATGTATTAAACCAAAATACTCCAAAATTTCACCAGTCTCCTTAATATGCTGATGTTGGCAAATATCAGACCCAAACTCAAAGTACTTTTTTCTGTTCTCTAGAGAACAAAAATCAGAAGAGATTTCTGTCACCAAAGGTGGGGGTTGCCCCCCACGCCAAGCAAGCAATCACTTCAGTGGACATCAGCTGGATGTCTCCCAATTTAATTCTGACACTGTCTATCTGTATGTAGCATCTGATTCCATGGGTTGAGGGCTGAGTCCCACAAGACTGCCTCCCCTCCAAACCAGTGCTGGCTGTCCTCTACCCCCATACACTATAACAGAATGTGGCATGGATGACTCATTCCTATGCCAGACCTTCAAGCAGTCTGTCAACCCATCCACAATCTGGTCCTGTTTCCTGGATGACATATTGAGAGTACCACACCCATATCCACAGTCAAGAGGGCTCCCCTTATCTTGTAGGTCATCTACTGGGCAGTCTTGGCAATAGCAGATGCTGCTGTCCTTTGGTTATTTAAGGTCCATGCCACTACACTCTGGCTTGGAATTGGGCAATCAGTACATAGATTTTTTTTGTCATTATACCTGTTGTTGCTGTCATTGGACGGTACACAAACTGCCTTCTTTGTTTTTGATATAGCATGCTCCTGTAAATTGGCTATATAGGAGCTAGCATTTTTTTTTTTCTTTTGAGACAGAGTCTCACTTTATCGCCCTTGGTAGAGGGTTGTGGCGTCACAGCTCACAGCAACTTCAAACTCCTGGGCTGAAGTGATTCTCTTGCCTCAGCCTCCTGAGTAGCTGGGACAGAAGGCACTTGCCACAATGCCTAGCTTCTTTTAGAGACAGGGTCTAGCTGTGGCTCAGGCTGGTCTCAAACTCCTGAGTTCAGGCAGTCCACCAGTCTTGGCCTCCCAAGGTGCTAGGATTACAGGTGTGAGCCACTGCACCTGGACCAGAAGCTAGCATTCTTATTTACTTCAGTACTCCAGGAGCAGCCCGAGCAGTGGCTCCACTGCCCTCCCCTGCTGGCGGCTCCTGGCTCCTTCGTGTCTTCTTCCAGCCTGCTGGATAGTGGTAGCAGGCACCAGCAGTTGGGCAAGCTCAAGCCAGAGCAGACAAGTGCTGGGGGAAGAGGTGAGGGAGCAGGGACACACCACACACCATGGCCATACTCCACCCCTGCCCAGTGTGCTTCCAACACTCTACTCTTGGATACTTGCCCTGAACAAATTAAAATTTACATTCACACAAAAATCTATGTGCAAAGGCCCATAGCAGCTTTATTTGTAATAACCAAATCAATAGGTGAATGGATAACAAGCTGTTATATATTCATACAGCAGCTGAGTGAAAAAAAGATACACCAACAACTGTGAGGATGTCAAGGGCATTCTAGTGAGTAAAAAAAAAAAAAGCCAGCCTTTTTTTTTTTTTTTTTTTTTTTATTAAATCGTAGCTATGTACATTAGTGCAATCAAGGGGTACAAGGTGCTGATTTCATATACAATCTAAAATGTTTTCATCAAACCGTTTAACATAGCCTTCATGGCATTTTCTTAGTTATTGTATGAAGACATTTGTATTCAAAAAAAGCCAGTCTTAAAGGATTCATGATTCTCCTTATATAGCATTCTTTATTTGAAAAATATAGTGAATAGAGAACAGACCAGTAGTTACTGGGGATAAGGTTGGGGAGGGTGTAATTATAAAGAGATAACATGAAGGCGTTTCTTTGAAGTGGTGAGATCACTACTCTTACTGTGGTAGAATTTACACTAATGTGTGTAATATGTTAAATTTACGTAGAACTATGCACACCCAGGCTGAGCACAGTGCCTCACACCTGTAATCCTAGCTCTCTGGGAGGCCCAGGCAGGTGGATTGCCTGAGCTCAAGACTTAGAGACTAGCCTGAACAAGAATAAGAGCAAGACCCTATCTCTACTAAAAATAGAAAAACTATTTGGGTATTATATGGGTGCTTGCAGTCCCACCTACTCAGGAGGCTGAGGTAGGAGAATCGCTTGAGCTCAAGAGCCTGAGGTTGCTATGAGCTATGACACCACAGTACTCTAGGTTGAATAACAGAGTAAGACTCTGTCTTGGGGAAAAAAAAAAAAAACTATGCGCACACAATATGTGTGTAAAAACTAATAAAATCTGAATCAGGTTTGTAGTTTGGTTAATAGTATTGTACCAGTGTCAATTTCCTCATTTTGATGATTATATAAAGTTGTAAGCCATTGGCCTATAAAGGATTCAGTAATGCCAAAAACATGTGTGAATGTTCATTCTAGCATTCATTTATAATAATCCTACAACTGGAAACAATTCAAATGTGTAAGTGTTAATGTCCATATGGTGGAATACTACTCTGTAGCAAAAAGGACTGCAGCATGAATGAATCTCAGAAGCATTAGGGCAAGTGAAAGAAGCCAAACAAAAATTATGTGTTGTATGATTTCATTTATGTGAATATCTAAAAAGGGCACAGTTAAGTAGTTCACTGGCAGACAGGGGTGGGGATAAGAGAATGCGGAGATTGAATATATAGGGTACATACTGAGGTTGCGGAAATGCTCTATATCATGATTTTGGTGGTGGTTAAAGAATTATATACACTTATTAAAACTCATTGATGAATTTTTTAGTGTCTTTATATGGGCTTTTTCTTCTTCTGTCTAGAAAAGCTATATTCTCTCCCTGTAGTGTTAACTCCTATTTAATTTTCAGATCTTGTTTAAATATAATGTTGTCAGCGGAATCCTTTTTTTCTTTTCATTTTTATTAAATCATAACTGTGTACATTTATGGGGTACAATGTGCTGATTGGATATACAATGTGGAATGCTTACATCAAGCTGATTAACATAACTATCACCTGACTTATATGTTGTAGTAAAACATTTATACTTTTAATAATTTTGAAATGTACCATTGCATTGTGCACAATAGGTGATATCCCACCAGATGACCTCCCTACCTTCTCTGTCTCCTCTCCCTGCCCTCTCCCTCCCCACTCCCTCTTACTTCTCTCCCTCTCCTCTCCCTCCTTTTCCCTCTGCCTTTCTGGACTATAGTTGTGTTTTATCATTCATGTGAAAGTATAGGTGATTATATATTGGTTTCCTAATAGTACTGAATACATTGGATACTTCTTTCTATTCTTGAGATACTTTACTAAAAAGAACATATTTCAGTTCCATCCATCCAAACATAAAAGATATAAAGTCTCCATCCTTTTTTATGGTTGCATAGTTTTCCATGGTACACATATACCACAGTTCGTTAATCCATTCATTCATGAGTTGATGGGCATTTGGGCTGCTTCCATGTCTTAGGAATTATGAATTGGGCTGCAGTAAACATTCTAGCGTAAATGTCTTTGCAGTAAAACGGTTTTTGATCATCTGGGTATATACCTAGTAGAGGAATTGCAGGATTGAATGGTAAGTCTAGTTCCTTGAGTATTCTCCAAACTTCTTTCCAAAAAGGCCATATTAGTTTGTATTCTCACCAGCAATGTAGAAGTATTCACTTCTTTTCACATCTACGCTAACATCTGTAGTTTTGGGATTTTATGATGTGGGCTGATCTTACTGGAGTTAGATGATGTCTGAAGTGGTTTTGTAAAGCAGGCAGCCTTCAGAATGGGAGAAGATATTTGCAGGTTATGTTTCCAACAAAGGTCTGATAACTAGAATCCACAGAGAACTCAAACTAACAAGAAGAGAACTAATAACCCCATTTTTTTGTGGGCAGGAAAGAGACTTGAAAAGAAACTTTGGTCAAGATGACAGGTGAATGGTCAAAAACACATGAAAAATAGCTAAAACATCTTTAATATAATCAGAGAAATGGGAATCGTTTCTTGAGGCCAGACTGGCATAGGCTTCTGTGACATCCTGGTCCCTTTCTTTCATTGCCTTTATCACAGCTAAAGTTACAATCGGGCAGGTACTCATCAACTGAAGGTTTCTTTTTTCTGTTTTAACTGCAATTCTGTGTGGAGCCAGGTGCTAATTACCATCATGTTCATAGTACAAAGCATGGTGTTAGAGTAAGGTACTCCAGTGAATATTACAGTATAAGTGAGTATAGTTCTCCATCTTCTGTTTCTGGGAGTGATAGCTGTGGCTACTGGCAGGGGTACCACTAGTTGGGGCTGTCTGCTTTGGAGGCTGGCTGCCTGCCACTGCCCTGTTCCTGGTGAATTGCCGTAACTCTCCAAGCTCAGTTGGTTGCCATGGCTTTGTTCAGGCTTCACATGAGCACCATGGATCCCATTCTTCACTGGGTCACCCTGTTCTGAGAATAGAAAGGAGCCTTTCCTTGTGTTATTCTTTTAGTGTAAAGGTAACCTGCCCTCATGTAGGCGGCGTGTTCTACTTAGCTTTGTCATTGACAGGAAGTTAACTCCTATAAAGGACTAGAGTACCCCTTTCTCTTTGGATCCTCAATCTTTTTAAAAGAGGAATACCACTCCAAGTAAGCTTAGGATATCCAATCTTTAGGCAGTTTAAATGCTGAGGTAGAAGCTTCTTTAACCTTCCTGGAGGTGAAAACACCATTGGCTTGGCACTCAGACTCTGGTCATATTCATAGATTACTAGAGATCAATATTACTCTCTCCATGCCCTGAAAAGACCAGTTTCCAGATTAAAAGTGTAGGATATTTAATGCAGAGCCTGATGACCATCACTTTTTCCTCTTCCTCTTTTCACTTCTCTTCTTCGTTATTTACCTCTTCTAGTAGGCAAGAAGGAATCCAGGGTAGGGTAAGGGATTAGGTACCCATATTTGATCATTCTATGAACATAGATGAGTATTTAAATAATTACCAGAATTCCTTTCTTTAAACCTGTGCTGTGTCCACTTAGGCAAAATTTATGAGGCTTGTCATTTCAGACAATCTCTCTGGAATGATTAGTCCAGTTAGTGACTTGGGAAATATTTCTCTGGACCTTTTTGAAATTTACTCAAGTGTAATTCCTTGTTTGTTTCTAGTTACATTTAGCCTGGTTTTACACTGGACATTAGGTTTTTTTGTTGTTTATTTTTAACTCTTTAGATCTAAAAATCCTCATTGATTCTCTCTTTCATCTTGATTATTATATAATAGCCTCTACAATACACTCTATATTTTTCCTGTTCCACTCTTGCTCCCCCTTCCTCTTGCAATACAGTCTCCACCTAATACCCAGGGATTAGGTTAAAGCAGTCACTTGCTTTCCATCCTTCAGTGCTTTGCATCCTATTCTACTGTGATTAATCACCTTACTGAAGTTGGTGATCTGGCCCCAGGACTTAGTACGGGCCTAGCCTATGGTAGGCACTGATTATTTGTTAAATAACAATAAATATTCAGTGTAAGTCACATAAAGATGTTTTTCATTAGCATTATCTTACCATGACAAAGTAATTCTTTCAACGTAACTAATTTCATGATTTATTGGGAGAGTAGGTTAGAGTTGTCTGGTGTTCATTTTGGAATAGACTACTTTTGTGTAATAAGGATAGATAATGGGTTTATCAATAACTAGTGCACAAATGAGTAGGTAAAGACTGCCTTGACTTCTAATCCTGAAAATAGTAAAAGAACTGTGGTCGGAACTTAGATCATATTTATGCTACTTCAGAGAGTTTAGAACAGGAGAGTTTAGGATATATTATGTATCCTAATATACTAAATATCTTTCTCTCTCTCTTCTTGATCTATAGTTTCTACACAGCTTCTTATTCTTCCAACTGTTACAGCCTCAGCACATGCATTACACCAGGTTTTTGCCTTTGGGGGTCAGGAGATCTGTTAAAAGGAAAGCTCCATGTGTCCTATGTTTTAGGCAGGGGTGACAGGTACTAATCAACTTAGTACCATTTGTTATTCCTTTCACTTGATACTAAATGAGGCTGTTAACTATTTTTAATTAAAGTGGCTCTTTTAACATGATCTTGCATTCTGTATTAATATTAGTAAACAGAGTATGGACTAATTTTAAGATTAAAGAGGTTCATTTTGTTAATATCACATTTTGTTCCATTTTGCAGCTTCTTGAAGTTTTGGATGAAGCCAATGAATTAATAGCTTGCCATCATGAGCAGAAGCAAGCGTGACAACAATTTTTATAGTGTAGAGATTGGAGATTCTACATTCACAGTTCTGAAACGATATCAGAATTTAAAACCTATAGGCTCAGGAGCTCAAGGAATAGTATGGTAAGTTTTCATTTCCAAAAATTATGCAAACAATCACCTTAACTACTACCTTTTCTCCCATTGTAGCATAGATAACTTGGCAAATATTTAACTTGCCTCAAAAAACTAAATTTAAAACTAAAATTTTCATTGAAAATTAAATGAAAGCTATAATATGGCAAATTGTTTTCTTTGGGGATTATAGATTACGTGTCCTTATACGAAATGCTTCAGATTTTCGAATACTTGCATTGGTTGACCGTACCAAATTCAAAATCTGAATCTGAAATGTTTCCAACGGGCATTTCCCTTGAGTGTCATGTTTGAGTGCTCAAAACCTTTTAAATTTTGGAACATTTTAGATTTTTTGATTTGGGATTCTCAACCTGTAATATTCATAAAACATAACTTTATAAATAGCACTGCCATCTTTTAAGTATAAGCTATGATTAAATACTTGGTCATATGCCACGTAGAGACAGACAATCTGCATGAGGGCAAAATTAGTGGCATATTTATTAATTCTATGTATACATCTATTCCCATAGCTAATAGTTTAATATGAAGCTTCACTTAATTATCACTTTCACACGGTGATGAAACTCTGGAATTTCTGAAACCTTATTTTACACTGGGGAATGAAGTCAGCTAATAAACTCTTACTATATGTATTTCAAAACTTGTATGTGTCTTTAAAATTGATTTACAGGCTAATTTCTACAAAAGACTCAGGCTTTATAGATCAGCATAATTCCTTATAAAATAAAATGCAAAACACTCCTTGGGATAGTTCTGCTAATGATGCTAGCTCACTAAATTAGCATAAGCAGCTGCCAGTGGGGGGAATTATAAGCCTCACTCAAGCGTAATTACATCTTTATTACTTCTTCTTGAACCAAATTTGTTTCAGAGTATAGTTAAAATAAAACATAAAACTTAAGTGTTTATGATCCAGCATTTCTTCTAGGTTCTAAAAAATTTCTTGTACATGTACACAAAGAGTCATGCATAGGAATATTCTTTGCAGCACTGTTTATAAAAGCAAAAATTAGAAAGAACATCAAATCTATCAACAAAAGACTAAAAAATTGTGATATAGTTATACAGTGAAATACTATACATTTAAATGAACTGGAGCTGTTGTATCAATAAGGATAATCTCACAAATGTATTGGTTTTAAAAGCAAGATGCAGAATATACATATATTATTGTACCATTTTTATGTAGTTTAAAACATCAAAACACCAAACTTAGGATATTGGTTACATCTGAGAATAGCGAAAAGGAAAGAAGCTTTACCTATAATATTATATTTATTTATTTAAAGATTCAGAGTATTGTGGTATTGTGTTAAGATCTAGCAAATTTGTGTAATTTGTGTAATCAAAACAGGCATTTATTGCCCTTTTTGTGTTCTAAAGTATAATATAATAAAAATAATGGAAGTGGGGTAATTTTATAAACCATATGGCTAATTATCATTGTAGCCATATTTAACTGTTGAACCAGGCAAAAATTTAAAGAATATAATATTATATAGTCAGGATTCTAAAAACCAGCTCTTTGTTCAGATTCTAGCTCTGTGACTCCTGGCAAATTAACACTTGTAAGCCTGTTTTCTAACCTACTTTACAGGATTATTGTGAGGATTATGTTTTTTATAAAATACTTAGTGTTTTAAAATATATTAGTGAACTTATTAATTTATAATTTAATAATATATTAGTGAATATCCTCAGGTAAGTGTACTTTGAAATTCATATATCACAATTTTAGAAAATTGCTTTGGGGGGTGGCACCTGTGGCTCAAAGGAGTAGGGTGCCGGCCCCCATATACTGGAGGGGACCAAAAACTGCAAAAAAAAAAAAAAAAAAAAAAAAATTGCTTTGGGGGATTTTAAGACCTTTTGACAAACCCTTGTTCTAAATAATACATATCTTCCAATTTTGCTTAAAGTAATAATTTCTGTAAAAGATTATTATGAAATGAATGTTAAGCACAAATATTTCAAAACTTGTTGCATTACTGTCAGAGTCAACTAAGGAATTTTAACTAAAAACAAAAACGTGGGGTTTTTGAGTCAACTAAAGAATTTTAACTAAAAACAAAAACTGTCTTCCCAAACCATAGACAGTTGAGATTTATTGGATCTGAATTGGAGCCTCTTATTCCTCAGGTATTTTTAATTTGAACACATTTAAGAATCAATTATAAATTAAATTTTCTTGGATGTAAAATAGTGTGCATCCAGTAGATTCAAAAAATCTGCTCAGATCTTTTGAACTTTCAGAGTTTGAAATACACCTTTGACGTGACAGATAAATATATTCTATTAATTAATATAAATGAATGTAATGGTTAAAAATAAAACCTGCTTTATCTGAATGTAGTCATACTAAAAATTTTATGTGATTTCTAAAGTGTTTTTGTTTTTTTAATTTGTAGACATATTCATAAACATAGCATTTTAAAAGGAAGGGTTATAATATTTATGTTTTGGTATGTATATATGAATATAGGCAATTGTTATGGTACACATAGAATGTGTAGATGTGTCCATTTATGAAATACTAATTTCTTGATACCTATAGGTAGGTACACTGTGTTTGGTAGAATATGATACAGGTATAAAACAACTTGAATTTTTAGTCAGGTAAGAAAATAATGTTAATTAATAATGAGCTAACTTTCCAAATATTACATAAACGGGCATAGTCTTTTAAATTATGTTTTGTGTTCCAGTATGAAAGCATGGCTTCATGTCTTAGTCTTCTAGTCTCAGTTTTGCTTTTAACTTTCTCAGGAACTTTGAGTAAATATCTCAACTACTGGCCCTGTGTTAGGCAGTGGTGAGTCCAAATGAGTTTTAAGGTCTTCTGCTCATTAAATTCTATAATTTCACCTTATTTGTGCTTTAGTTTTTCTGACCTGTCATACAGGAAAGGTGCCATATGGTCAGTGTCATGGAGTAGGAAAAATATGAAGAAATAGTATCTAGTATGATGATTTTACATTCCTGTTATGAAGCAGCTTCTGATACTCTGAAATATAGTATTTATATTTATAAACATTTTAATTGTTAGTTTCTCCTCCAAAACAAATTTTAAAGGCTTTTTAAAAAACATAAAATGTTTTATATACATAACCTCTGTATGTACCTTCCTCTTCGGTGTTCATTGTGTTGTGTCTGAAAGTATAGAAGTAATGTGTTCATATAGAATTCTTGAGCAACTCTTTTGAGTAGAGTTCATGACCACATGAATTCTTTAGCCTGCCCTACCTTGATGCAGGTGCAGATCAGAGAATTCATTTCAGTTTCAAGTTTTCTGTGTACTTCACCTAAATACTTACTAAGCATTTATGTATTCAGTGCCCCCTTTGTGCTCAGTAGATCTTTCAGGCAACATAATGGGCAAGCAGGGCCTCTATCATCACAATCCATTGTCTCCTCGGATCCATGAGCATTTTAAGAAATAATTGCTTTGCATTATTGGAATATGCTGTAATAGGTATAGAAGACACAAGTTGAGCATCATAGACTGAAAACTGATTCAGTTGTATTTATCTTTGGAGAAAAGTGAGGAATCTGCATGAATATTTCATGTATGAATTCATAAATTCATTTTTACAGATACTTGCTTAAGTATTTTGTTTTTAAATTTCTTATTACAGTGCTGCTTATGATGCCATTCTTGAAAGAAATGTTGCAATCAAGAAGCTAAGCCGGCCATTTCAGAATCAAACCCATGCTAAGCGGGCCTACAGAGAGCTAGTTCTTATGAAATGTGTTAATCACAAAAATGTAAGTGAACATTTCAGATTTCTTAATTACCAATGAAATCAAGATCATGAATACCAAGCACTTTTTAAATATTAGAGGATTTAAATTGCTTCTGTATTGAAACATTGTTTAAAAGGGATATGTGTATGATGGCTATCTTATATACAATCATGTAATATGAAAAATAGAGACACACATAGCTAGATACTATCCAGACAACCCTCATACATACATATATATATTTATAGGATGAATTTTTTCTCAACATTATTATATCAAGAGAAAAATGGCTTCTGAAATTTAGACTGTGTAACTACCTGATATTTAATTTACAAAGGGAATTGTAAAGAGGTATATGTTGTAGATTCAGGCATTATCTCATCTTCTGCTTTTTGTTCTCTATCAGGTTGATATTTCAGAAGATTGTAGCCTTAGTGCAGAGATGAAATTGTTCCCGTTGTACTTTGACACTGAAACATTCATATTGAATATAAGATTTAAATCAGTTTGCCATATCCCAATCCCAACCCTTTGAGTGATAGCAGTATACACTGGTCACTTTATGTTGAAGATAGCCAACGGTTATCCAGCTTTAATATTTAATTCCCATTAACTATTTCCAACTTTGTGGAAATATTTAATTGGAATTAGGAAAACATTTCTAATTCCATTTTCTTATGATTATAAAGACTTCACACATTGACTGCCACACTAGAAAAAAATACTTGTTTTTTTCCCTTGGGGCAATGGTGTTTTATTAGGTCAAAATAGGTCAAGAGACATGTAAGTTACATGTGCTTCACAGTGGTCTGGGCTCAAAGCTAACTTAAACACAAGTCACATGGCAGTTGTGTTAAACATACAACTTTTATTCATTTTAAGAATAAATAGTTATACTTTTTAAACTTACATAACTATATTGGTATTTTTATGATTTTCTTAATGGAATGATTTCTCTAAGTTCAGAGGAAATAAATTAGGAGTGAATAGTGTAAGGGATAGCGTTAAAAGAGTTCTAAACTGAGAGCATCTGATTGGACATGTTTCATGGTGTTTGTCCAAATGAGTTTAAAATATATAATGAGCTCGATACTTTCTTATCGCAGATAATACAGTTTACCACATTTGAAGAACTAAGTATGTGCTGGCCTCTGGAGTTACTACATTCATCACCAAGGGAAAACATTCACAGAAGTAAAGACTTAGGCTCCTTTATTGGGGGAGCTTGCAATGCTGTTTTGAAGACAAAACCAGTACATAAAGAGTTCAGATTCAGCTTGGTGCAGTGGCTGACTCATGTAATCCTAGCTCTTTGGGAAGCTGAGGAAGTAGAATCTCTTGAGCTCAGTAGTTTGGGAACAGCTGAAGCAAGAATGAGACTCCATCTTCTATTGAAAACAGAAAAATTAGGCAGCTGGTGTGGTAGGCACCTGTAATCCCAGCTACTTGGGAGGCTGAGGCAGGAGGATCTTTTGAACCTAGGAGCTTGAGGTTGCTGTGAGCTAGGCTGATGCCACAGCACTGTAACCTGGGCAGCAGAGCAAGACTCTGTCTCCAAAAAAATAATTAATTAATTTAAAAGAGGAGTTCTGTATCAAACACCAGAAGCAGTAGAAGTTTGTCAGATGCTGGTGGGTGGACCATACTGCTGAGATCTCAGAAGAGATGATTTCAGTGAGCTTTAATAAACTGAGAAGTCTTTGGGAGAGGCGAACTCTTAAAAATGGGAGTGAAAGAAGAGGATCTTCCAGAGAGGATCAGTGGCATAAAAAAAAGGCCCAAAGAAAGAAGTTACGAATAGTCAGTGACAGGAAGGAAATAGTGGCAGCCATTCTTGTTCCAGGTGAGAGGCAGACATGTTGCTCATCACAGTTTTGCTAGTAGCCCTTGTAGGCTTGTAGCCTGAGGACTGAGTTTCATGACTATGGCTATGGCAGTGTTTTCTTTGGAGGGATTCCAGTTACTTCTACTTCCCGAGCCTGAGTGACGACCAAGAAAAATACCTCCATCAACTAAATGGAACATGGAGAAGCATGTTGTATCTTATTAGCCTATAGCATGAGTGGCATAAATTCATCCAGGCAATGCCCTCAGCATCTAGAAGAGTACTAGATGGAGTAGGTATTTAGAACATGTTTGTTAAGTGAATGAATGTAAGACTAAACATAGGAGAAGCTGGAATGTTTAACTGAGGTTTTCCACTCTAGATGGACGGATGGATATTTTTATCTTGTCTTGCCATTTTGAATAGTTTTATCCTCTGGACAGATCATCTCTTTATTGATCTAAACATCTCTGTTTTTTCCGACTCTTTTCATAGATGGTTTTGCATTTCTTTTTCAGTTTAGTCACTTATTTCTGAATGTACTTTGAAAAGTCATGTAGCATGTTTGATAGAATCGTCAGAGAGGGGCTGAGGCATGTCATCTCTTTTTACCCGTAGGCTTTTTTACTCTATTGTGAAATCATGTCATCATGTAACTCTTCATTGTCTCAGCAAGTTATTTTTTTTTTGTTATAGGCCACTTAACGGGTCACATCTTACCCATCCTTTTTTTTTCCCTCTTCTTTTTAGAGAATTAAGCCTTGTGCATTCTGTTCCTTCCTTTGACTGCTCTCCCTGGACTAGTAACAGATTGCTCTTTTCTTTTTTATTCTGATTTTTTATTTGTTGACTTCACTTTCCAGTTCTCAGAATGTCTTCATAATAGATGAATTAGTTCATTAGCAACCTTTGGATATATTGTAAAAACTATATGTCTAACTATTACAATTATTCATTTCTCTCCATTTCGTCATCTTATTCATATGGGTGTTGTTATTCAGAGATGTTTCAAAAATGCCCTTTTTGTAATCCGCATGTACTGTATCTCGTTGTATTTCTCTGACAGAAGGAAACAATATTTCTTAATGAATTTTTACCCTCACCTGGTAATTTTTACTTCTTTACAGGTAGTCATTTACCATTCACAATTCTTGACTTTTTCTTGGCTGTCCAGTCTATAATTTGTGTTATTTTCTTTATTTCTCTTTTTGAAAAAAAGGACAATCTTCTGCTTAAATCTTTTTTTATAACAGCTTTATTTAGATATAATTCACATAGCATGCAATTCACCCATCTAGAGTATATAATTCAACAAGTTATAATATAGTCATAGATATGTAGGACCATCCTCATAGTTTTAGAACATTTTCAGTATCTCAAAAAGGATATCTATATCCTTTAACTATCATTCCCCTACCTTCCCTCTCCCTCAGCTCTAAACAACTACTAGTCTCCTTTCTGTCTCCCTTAATCTTTAACAATTCTATTCTACTGTGGGATTTCTCAGATATTAATGAGTGTAGTTTTACTACTTGTCCATCTCTCCATATATGCATTACTCCTGGTGGTGGAAGACTTAAATTAATTTAAAGCAGCCAGATGTTTTATTGGTGTCATTAAACTCTAACTTAAACAAGTTTGTTTTACCTTTTCTGAATATTATTATTCTGAATTTATCCACTGAACAATTATTTGCATGCTTTCCATAAGCAAACCTTAATGCTTAGAGGAATAACATGGATTTTTTCCTCATGCTTTTTATGTCCATAAAAACATTCCCATCCCTAAGGACAGTTGTCAGCAAACATTTTAAAATGTGTGTCAACCACTTTGCTCTATAATGGGCTATAAAGTGAATAAGACATATTTCATTTTAATAAGGATTCTGTGTGGTAGGAACAAGGTTGTTGTGAAAAAGAGACTAGAAGAACTACCATGTGTTGAATGCCATGAAAACATTAGAAGATAACTGGAGACAAAATAGAGAGAAGTCAACTCTGTCAAGGACTATACAGAAAAGGTCTATCTTGAAGATAACTAAGTTCAGTAGATAAATGACAAGCATAAGAAAAAGCATGTTTAAAGGCATCAAGAGCTCTAGAAAACAACATTCTTGAAACTAGGATGGCTAAAGTATGATGTTTAATAGAGGACTTAGCAGGAGTTGATGTCCAATCATGTAGAGTTTTGATTATACTGCTAAGTCATTTTGGAATTTATTCGTTGGCTTTAAGTTTTTGAAGAGGTGGGTCTTTTTTTTCTTTTTACCATATCAAAGGCAGTAAAATGGTAGCTGGATTTTTAGAAAACCATTGTTGGGGTCCCTAATTGTCTTAGCTCAGGCTGCCACAACAAAATACTGTAGAATACTGTAGACTGGGTGACATAAACGATAGAGATTTACAGGATGTCCCAAATATCCCAAGTCACCCCTGAAGTCTCCAAACACAGGAAAAATGGGAAGTTGTAGCTCAGTGTACCTGTATTTACAAAATATTCATTATAGAATTTTACAAAGAGGTGCCCAGCACATAGAGAATATTTTGTAAATATTTTGTAAAATTTTGTATCTCTTACAGTTTTGGAGGCTGGGAAGGCCAAGATCAAGGCCAGTTTGGTTCTTGGTGAAGGCCTGCTCCTGACTACAGGTGTAGGTCGGCATCTTCTCACTTTATCTTCACATAGCCGTTCCACAGTGTATACACATGGGGTGAGAGAGAGAGAGGGAGGGAGAAAGGAAAGGAGGAGCAGTGTAGGAGAAGGAAGGAGAGACAGAGACAGAGAGAGGAATATGAGAGAGATTGTGAGCATTCTTCCTCCTCTTAAAAGGTTACTAATCTGATTATGAGGGCCCCTAATCATGTGACCTAATCTAACTCTAATTGTCTTCCAAAGGCCCCCATCTCCAGTTACTATAACATTGTAGGCTAGAACTTCAGCATAGGAATTTTGGAAAGGCACAAACGTTCCGTCTGTAACACTAGTGTTAGAAGTAATTGTAGTGTGAACAGTCTGGATGAGATGATAAGACTCCTCAGCCTGTATAGTAGCAGTAGAGAGAATGGAGAAAAAGAGATTGAAGTTCAGACTAACAGTAGAATGGACAGCATTCTTTTGAATATTTATTATGGCATAGATCACAATCCACTCCTGAGCTTTGTTTTGGAAAAAGAAAGGGAATATTGAAAAAGTAAGGGGGTTGGGTAGGAATGAAAATGAATTCACTTTTATATTACTTATGAGATGTTCATGTAAAATGGTAACGTATATCAGAAACTCATAAGCCAAGCAAGAGTCTTTAATATACAAGGTGTGACAATTAAGTTTGCGAACTCATCCTTGAAAAATTGCTACATATTTCATTGCTGAATATCACTAAGTACTCACCTTGGGAAGCTATGCACTGATGCCAGCACCTAGTCCACCCTTCAAAGCAATTTTGGAATTCCTTTTCTGGAATGGCCATCACAGCTGTCATGGTATTATCCTTGATGTACTGAATGTCATCAAACTGTCTTCCTTTCAATATTTCCTTTATCTTCAAGTAAAGACAAAAGTCATTGGGGACCAGATCAGTTGAATAAGGAGGGTGCTCAATTTCAGTTACTTGTTTACTGGTAAAAACTCCCTCACAGACAGTACTTGTTATCTGGTACATGTCGTGATACTAAAGCCATGAGCTACTGGCGAAAAGTTCAGATAATTTTTGTCTAACTGTTTTATGCAACCTTTTCAACACTTCCAGATAGTGAACTTGATTAACTCTTTGCCCAGTTGGTATGAATTCATAATGACAATCCCTCTGATATCAAGAAAGTTTAGCAACATCATTTTGACTCTTGATTTGGACAGACAGAACATTTTTGGTTGTGGAGATTTGGCTGACTTCATTGTGCAGTTTGACACTTTGTTTCAGGGTCATATTGGTACACCCACGTTTCATCACCAGTGATAACATGGCCCAAAACATTATTTTACCTTTCCAAAAGGTTTTGGCAAACTTCAACTCTCCTTTGCTTTTCATTGTTGAGCTCCTTTGAAAACATTTTTGTACACACCTTTCTCATGCCAAGATTTTCAGTTAAGATTTTCCGAACTGTTTTTCTATCAATGTTTACTTGGTCTGCTATGCTTCTCACAGTCAGCCAATGATTTTGGTGTACAATTTGATGAAGTTCTGCAGTGTTTTTGTCAGTTCTGCACATTACTACCACCTTGACACCTCTCCATTAGTGGCGCTTTCTCTCCCTTCAGAAAAATGTTATAGTCCATTTGTATGCTGTCATTTTCTTCATGGCATCGTCCCCATAAACTTGGACTAACATATTCTTGATTTTGCTCCCATGCTTGCCAAGTTTAACAAGAAATTTAATGTTTGTTTGTTGCTCTAACTCAAGCTCTGACATTCTTGTGAAGGCACACAAAAACACACAGCAATAATGAACACCACTCAGCAAGACCACCACATGTCAACATGAAGTCTGAGTCAGCTGTGAGACACTGATGATATACCATGGTTTTGAAACCTTACCAAGTTGTTTGTACAGTGCTGTCAATTTAAGTGCACAGTGGCAAGTTTGCAAACTTAATTGCCAGATCTTATGTATTTTGGAATTATCCACATAAACGTATTTGGAGAAAAAGACATAGTTAATTAGTCACCCAGGGAAAGGATACAGATAGAGAAAAGAAGGACTGAAGACAATGATGGGAAAGAGGGTTTGCCTGTGGATAACCAGGGGGAATAGCCTGGAAATGAAGAAATCCAGGCAAGTACAGTATTCTGAAAAACTAGGGAAGGAAAAGAGCTGAGATTATATAGGGCTATTGAATTGGATAAGAGCTGTTAGGAGGTATTTAGATTCACTAAAAAATTATGTAGAGGTTTTATAATGTAATGTGTTTGATAATTGACTCTTCAGAAATGGAATGGGTTAACAGTCCTCTGTGCCTCTACCTTTTTATCCATCTCTTCCCCCAACTCCTAGTCCTAAAGTTTTAACATATAAAATAAAAGAGATTACTTGAAAATTTGAAAGATTTTAAACTGATGATGGATTTTGTTTTTAAGCCATATATTTGCAGTTCCCAAATGATTAGTAAGCATCTAATTTTTCTGTTTGCCTTTACCACAGATAATTGGCCTTTTGAATGTTTTCACACCACAGAAATCCCTAGAAGAATTTCAAGATGTGTAAGTGTGGTAATTAAAAGTTTGCTGTTTTAGTACATTTTTCTTAGATTCTTGCTGTACACTTTAGCTGTCATCTTTTTTTACCCATAAAGTTACATAGTCATGGAGCTCATGGATGCAAATCTTTGCCAAGTGATTCAGATGGAGCTAGATCATGAAAGAATGTCCTACCTTCTCTATCAGATGCTGTGTGGAATCAAGCACCTTCACTCTGCTGGAATTATCCATCGGGTTAGTAGAAAAAACTGTCAATCATATTCTTTTTTCATTGATACACAATTCATATAACAAAATTAACCATTTTTAAGTGTATAATTCAGTGTTGCTAAATATTTTCAAATATATTCATATTTATTATATAATTAATAATTTGCAAATATTAATACCACCTATATTAAATTCTAAAATATTTTCTTCATCCCAAAAGAAAACTCCACATCCCTTAAGAAGTTACTGCTCATTCCCTTCTTTCCATAGCCCCTCATATCATACCAGTCTATTTCCTCTGTCTGTTGATTTGCCTGTTCTGGGATACTTCATTATAAATGGAATCATGTGAGTAGCTGGAAAAGAGCCTTTGAGAGCTCCAGCTCTTTGACTTAAGTGCCAGTTTGGTAGAGAGGCCAAAAGGGTGAAATGGCCCTTGTGTTTTAGAAGTTGGTAGACAACTTTGTGTGTTTTCTGCTACCTTTTCAAGACAGACACTTGAGCTATATTCTAAAAAAGTAATAATAAAACTTAAAAAAAGGAATTATATGATATGTGACCTTCTGTGTCTGGCCTTTTACCTAGGATAATGCTTTATTTTGTTTTTTTTTTGTTTTTTGTTTTTTTATTGTTGGGGATTCATTGAGGGTGCACAAAAGCAGGTTACATTGATTGCTTTTGTTAGATAAGGACCCCCTTATATTTGTGTTCTGCCCCCATAAAGTGAACCCAATCCCTTGCCCCACCTCCATGCCCTCCTTCCTTCCCTTTCTCAGCTCTCTCAGGATAATGTTTTTAAAGGTTTATCCATGTTGTAGCATGTATCAATAGTTATCCTTTTTGTGGCTGAATGCTATTCTACATACTGCATTTTGTTTATCTGTTTATCCATCTATGGCCATTTGGGTTATTTCTACCTTTCAGCTGTTATGAATAGTGCTGCTGTGAAAATTAATGTACAACTATGTATTTAAATATTTGTCTTCACTCTTCTGGGTATACACCTAGGAGTGGAATTGCTGGATCATATGGTAACTTTGTAGTTAACTTTTTGAGGAACCATCATACTGTTTTACATAGTGGCTGCAGCATTTTATATTCTCACTAGAGCAGGGTATGAGGTTCCAGTTTCTTGTATCCTTGTCAATACATACTGTGGGACTTTGATTCTAGTCATCCTAGTAAGTATGAAATGTTTCCTTATGATTTTGATTTGCATTTCCCTTGTACTTTTTTTTTTTTTTTGAGAAATATGTATTCAGGCCCTTTGTCCATTTTTTAATTGGGTTGTCCTTTCATTTTTGTAGGTGTTGGATTTCTTTATGTATTTCATATGCTAGACCCTTACCAGATATGTGATTTGTAAATATTTTCTCCCATTCTGTAGTTTGTCTTTTCACTTTGTTGATGATAATCTGTCAATTCACAGGAATTTTTAATTTTCATGAAATCCAGTTTTTTTCTTACATTGTTTATGCTTTTGGTGTCATCCATAAGAATCTCTTGTAAATGAAAGAGTTTTGTAGTTTTAGCTTTTGCATATATGTCCTTGATCCATTTAGAGTTAATTTTTTAATATGGTGTGAGATAACAGTCCAACTTCTTTCTTTTATATATGGAAATCCAGTTGTCCTGGCATTTTGTTAAAGAGACTATATTTTCCACATTGAATAGTGGCACCCATACGGAAAAACCAGTTGAACATAAACATATGGTTTTCTTTATGTCCTCTTAGTTTTATTTCATTGGTTTATATGTTCATATGCCAGTACTATGTTATTTCGATCACTGTAGCTAGTAAGTTGAAATGGGAAAGTATAACTTCTCCAACCTTACTGTTTTCTAATACCGTTTTGACTATTTGGGGCCCCTTGTGAGTCCATATGAATTTGCAGGTCAGTTTTTCTAATTGTAGACAAAAGGCCATTGGAATTATAAAAGGATTTTATTAAATCTGTAGAATACTTTGGTAGTTGTGCCATCTTAACAATATTTAGTATTCTAGTTTGTGAACACAGGTTGTCTTCTGTTTTCTTAGGTATATTAGTTTGCTTAAGCTGCCATAACAAAATACCACAGATCAGGTGGCTTAAACAATGGAAATTTAATTTCTCATACATAGTTCTTTAGTCTAGAAAACCATGATCAAGTTGCCAGCAAATTTGATTTCTGTTCTGGTGAGGCCTCTTTCCCTGGATTGCAGGCAGTCACCTTCTTGCTGTGTCCTCATATGGCCTTTCCTCTGCATGAATGGAGAGAGAATGCTTCTGGTATCTCCTTTTCTTATAAAGACATCAGTTATTATTGGAACAGAACTCTATCCTTATGACTTCATCTTAACCTTAATTACCTTTACAAGGGCCCTACCTTAAAATACAGTCACATTGGGGTTTGAGGTCTCATAAGAATATAAGAAGACACAATTTAGTCTGTGTTGCATAGGTTTTAGTTAACTAATTTCAATTGTGTTATGTAGTTCTCTCTGTACAAGTCTTTCACCTTCTTAGTTTACTCCTAGGTGTTATATATTTTTGGAAGCTATTATAAAAGGTATTGTATTCTGGATTCCTCTTTCAAATTGTTCGTTGCCAATATATGGAAGCACAACTGATTTTGGTGTGTTGAGTTTACATTTTATATACTGCAACTATGCTAAATTTTGTAGCTCCAACAGTTTTTTAATGCATTTTTAAAAATGATTTTCTGTACATTAAGATTAAATTATCTTTACCCTAGTTTTACTTCTTCCTTTCTAGTTTAGGTGCCTCGACCCCTTTCCTTGCCCAGCTGCTCTGGCTAGAACTTCTTGGAAAATATTGAGTAGAAGTGATGAAAGTAGGCATTGTTGCCTTATTCCTGAACTCAGGGGAAAGGCTTTTAGTATTCTACCATTAATCCTTAAGTATGACATTTGTTATGGGGGTTTCATAATATTTTTTTTCTTGTTTGCAGAAGTTTCTGCTTTGGAGTTAGTCTTGTTGTATACTCAGGGGAAACAAACCTAAAGACTTCCCTTAATCCAGTTACCAGCCACAAATGGGGATTTTCCTCAAGACCATCTTTACTTCAGAACAGCTGGCTACACATTTGGGGGTCCCCACATCCACCTTCATTGGATAATTCACTGTAATGACTGAAAGAACTCTAGAAAGTGATGGATACAAATTAGAACCAGCCAAAGGAAAAGACTGATAGGGCAAAATCTAGAAATCCAGACATAGAGTTTTCAGTTTTCCTCTCCTCTCAGCTACAAGGCATGACATTACACACAGTATTGTCAGTTAGAGAAGTTCACCCAAGCCTTTGGTGTCCAGAGTTTTTATTGGGGTTCAGTCACATACAGTTAGTTTCCTCTTATCCAGTGGGAGATACATTTCATCAAGACCTGCAGTAGATGTCTGAAACCATAGATAGTGCTGAATCTTATATCTACTACGTACACATACACCTATGATAAAGTTTAATTTATAAATTAGGCACAGTAAAAGATTAACAACAATAATAATAAAATAGAACAAATTATAACACTGTGCTATAAAAAAGTTTTATGGGTATGGGCTGTCTTTGAAAATACTGTTTTTACCCATCTTGGTGTGATGAATGATAGCATCCTATCATGATAAGATGAATGATACCACGATAGGCCTTATGACGGTAACATTATTAAATAAAGATCACTTTGAGCACAAGCACTGTGATAGTGCCACAGTCTGATAATCAAGATGGCTACTAAGTGACTAATAGGCAGTGTACACATGTACAGCATGAATACACTGGACAAAGGAGGGATTAACATCCTGGCTGGAATGGAGCAGGATGGGCTGAGATTTTGTCACAGTACTCAGAACAGCACTCAATTTAAAACTTTTTAATTGCTTATTCTGGAATTTTCTACTTAATGTTTTTAGACTCACTTTACTACAGGTAACAGAAACCATAGAAAGTGAAATCGTGGATAAGGGGAAGACTACTATACTGCTGGCCTTCAGTCTCCAACCCTTCCCAAGGTTCATACCAATACCTTTAGTCTCTAGTTCCTCCAGAGGTTGGAACTGGTCTGTTCCCCCTAAACCCCCATCATAAATCATGTTGTTAGACTATCTTGTGGCCAGATAATCCAGGCAAACAAAGACAGTTCTATCAGGCCGGACATATCTAAGGTATCCAAGGGCCTAGAGCAGTGGCTCTCAACAACCTTCCTAATGCCACAGCCCTTTAATATAGTTTCTGTGGGTTGCGACCCACAGTTTGAGAACCACTGGCCTAGAGATCACCAGTAGACTTCTCTTTACCTAAGATTAATTCTTTAGCAAATACTTTCTGTTCCTAGTTTAAATGTTTCTGCCATGAAAGTGTGTTAAACTTTGTCAAATGCATTTCTGCATGAATTGAAATTATTTATTTTTCCTTCATTCAGTTAATGTGGTGTTATCGATAGTCTTTTTATTGTTGTTGAACTACTCTTCCATTTCTGGGGTAGATCATATTTAGTCATGGTATATAACTTCTTAATATGCTATTAGAGTTGGCATTTTGTTGAGAATTTTGGCATCTGTGTTCATAAATGCTGTTACTCTGCAGTTTTTTAATGATGTTTTAGTCTGTCTTTGGTATCAGGTAATGCTTCCTTGGAACAAATGTGGAAATATTTTCAATGTTTTGGAAGAGGTTAAGAAGTATGGTGTTAATTTTTATAGAAATGGTTGGTAGATTTTGCTACTGAAGCCACTTGTATTGGGTTTTCTTTTTTGGGATATTCTGATTATTGACTCATTTTCTTATAAATCTATTCAGATTTTCTGTTTCTTGAGTCAGTTTTGATAATACTGTATTTTTTGAGGAGCTTGTCCATTTCATCTTGTTCATCAAATTTGTTGGTACATAATTGTTCATGGGATTCTCTAGTAATCCTTTTTATTAGTCAGTGGTTATAATCCCCACTTTCATTTCTGATTGTACTTATCTGTATTATCCTAATTGTCTTAGTAAGACTAGCTAAAAGTTTGTTGATCGTTTCAAAGAAGTGACTTTTGGTTTCATTGATTTTTCTCTTATTTTTCTTAAATCTCTATTTTGTTAATCTACTATTTGAACCTTTTTTATTAATTTTTGGTATCTTCTTGCTTTGAGAAACTACACTTTCTATTTTTTATTCTCTTTATCATTTTGGAATATTAATTTATTGATTTGCAATCTTTTTTTAATGTAGGCATTTACAGCTATGAAATTATCCTCAGAGCTCTGCTTTCTCAGCATTCCCTAAATTTTGGTATGTTGTGTTTTCATTTTCATTTGTCTCATAGTATTTTCTAATTTCCTTTTGATTTGTTATTTGATCCATTGGTTGTTTAAAAGTGTATTCCCTTCCACAAACTTGTGAATTTTCCTAGCCAGGAGGTAGGTGAGGAATAGTTAAAATACCAAAAATATTTCGTATTTTTTTCTGATTCTTTTTTTATTATAAAAGACATAACATTAGAAATATTTCTATGTATTTTCCCCCAAACATGTTTTTATTATAGTAGAATAAAATACACATAACATAAAATCTACTATCTTAACTATTAAGTGTACAGTTCAGTGGTATTAAGTACATTCATAATGTTGTGCAATCGTCACCACCATCCATCTCCTGAATTCTTTTTATTTTGTGAAACAACCTCTATACCCATTAAACAGTAACTCTTCATTCTCCCCTCCTCTCAGCTCCTAGTAACCCTCATTCTATTTCCTGTCTGTATGATTTTGACAGAGTATTTCATGTAAGTGGAATAATGCAGTATTTGCCTTTTTGTGACTGACTTATTTCATTAAGAATAATTGTTCAAGGTTTATCCATGTTGTAATATATGTTAGAATTTCCTTCCTTTGTAAGGCTGAATAATACACCATTTGTATATCCATTTATCAGTGGATATTTGGGATAAATTTTACTGTGAACACAGTTGTTCAAATAGTTCTTTGAGACTATGCTTTTAAATCACTGGAGTGTATAGCCATAAGTAGAGCTGCTAATCATATGGTAATTATTTTGAACTTTTTGAGGAACCGCCAAGCCCATTTTCCATACCTGCTTTACTGTTTTATATTCCAACGACCGTGCACAAAGATTCCTATTACTCCTCATTTTAAACCTACACTTTTCTTTTTTTCTCATGGTAACCATCCTAATTGGTATGAAATAAATATTAAGAAACTTTGTATGGAGAGTAGAGTTACTATACATAAAGCTACCTCCCTGGTTTCCTATTGTTTTTACGTTGCCTTTTTTGTGATTCTGAGTTTGATTGTTGTAAACTTTTGAGTATGTTCTAGAATTATGAAAATGTTTATTCCAACATTTTCCAGCAATGATTTTTGCTCTGCTTTCTAATGTTTCTCTGGAGCCATTTTGGCTGACATCATTGCCTGTAACACAAGCATTTGTAGCTAAGTTCAAAAGACTGAAGGCAAAGGAATTGGCAAAGATGTACCAGGAAAATGCAAATATGGAAAAAATAAGGGTAACTCCATTTTGTGAGGTAAAATTGAATAAAATAGAAAGCATTCCTCCATGGGGATGGAGATCAGTTTTAAAAAGGTGAAAGGTATAATCTAATTAAAAGAGATAAGTATCAAGAAACTTTATATGTGAAGTAGAGTTACTACACACAAAGCTTAAACTGTGGAAAATAGAATGGCACAAATATAGTAGTATTGGGAGATTCTAACATCCTCCCTTACTGTCAACAGATAAAGTGGTAAAAATGAAGTACAGCTATAGAAAATTTCTTAATGAAGTTGAGCTACTAAGAGACATACTGTGATCTGTTAGCTATTATGAAGAATATACCTTTATCTCAGATTGTGCAGTTTGAGAGACAAACTCTAGGCTAGAGATAATGTGTGTAAAAAGTTTACTGTGGAGTTCCTTCAGGGTCAACATCTATGAGGGAATAAAGGAAGTAAAAATTGACAGAGGGAAAAATTGAATTGGATATAATCACTCCAAAGGCCTCACTAGGTAACTCAACCAGCCCTTTACCCTGGGGAGCAGCATGAACTTGGAAAAGGTAGCTCTCTGTGGAAAGGGCCTTACTCGGGAAAATTGATAAAGACTCAGCAGCTGGAAGAGTGAGTGCCTCAGGCCTGAGCCAGAGATCTGAGTAGGCATCGTAGAATCCACTACAACTTAGTGCCCCTTATTTCTACTTTCTTTATATAGTGAGTTCTAAACATTGCTTCTCCCACATTTTTGCTTCTTCTCTTGTCCTAGAGCAACTTCTGGGAATTTTAATGAGGTGAACTATAGCTCCTGCTTCTGCTGCTGATCTCGAGGCCATAATTGGTACTCATGTCTCTACTACTCATTCTAGATTTACCTCACCCTTAGCTAGTACCTCTGCTGGTCTGAGATCCCTTACTCGGTAAAATAACCTGGCCTTTCATTCTCGAGGGGTTTACTGCAAGCCAGGGTTGGGGGTGGGTTTCCACATAGTTACTCATAGACTCGAGCTAAACGAGTCGCCACTGGGAGAGGGGAACCTGTGGCCTTCTGACTTTCAGATTGTTCTTTTTAAGCACCACAGGAGACAGGAAAAGTTACATCTTTCTCTGCTGCACCCCTTTTAATTAAAAGGATTTGTTCCATAAATTTGGATTCAGTGAAAAGGCCACACTTAAGGACCTAAAAGGCCTATCCATGCTTAACGATGTGTATTGGGCTCCTCTGGGCTTGGGCCTAGAAGGGACACACTTCACTTCTGCTTGGAGCCCATTGTCAGCTAGCCATAGGGCTTGTCTATTGTATGGGAACTGGGAAATGTCAGGAGAGCAGATGTCAGAATGGTAGTGAGCATCAGTCTTCTCTGCCACAGTCTACCCTCTGGCTGTGAGACATTACTTTGTTCTCTTTATTCCATACCTCCTTAAGGGAGATAGCCCAAAGTCCTGTCCTTAAAGGCATTTAGTTCCAAGTACTGTCCACATTACTGTGTGGACAGTAATGTCTGTCACATCTAGATATTGCTCCTTTTAGTCCAGGAACATAAGAACTGGAATGGCCAAATTATCTGGTCACCCCTATCCCTCCGCTCCTCAAATACCAGAGTGGTCAGACAGGGCCAGTTTCACCACAATAAACAGTTACCATTTGGAAAACTGAAAAATACAGTCACTGGTTAGCTGTGATTGAGGTTCTGCTGGGGATATGTTGTGAGTGTCCCTTACTTACTCTGAAGGTGGGCTATATTCTTTGATTAGACTCTGATCTCTGTGATCCTTGTCCACTGTTTTCTGTGATACCTGGCTGCACCCTGTGCGAGAATCTTCATTTTCTGTTATTCTCCTTGAACTTACCTAAAGTGGGTATTGAAAAATGTTCTCTTTGGGGGCTCTTCACCTTTCTCAGCCTGTTTACCACCTGTAAAAGTTCGGGGCCCAGGGGTCATTTTAAAGTAGCCATTCTTGGCCGGGCGTGGTGGCGCACGTCTGTAATCCCAGCGCTGTGGGAGGCCGAGGTGGGTGGATTTCTAGCGCTCACAGTTCGAGACCAACATAAGCATGAGTGAGCCAGAGTAAAAAACCCCGTCTCTACCACCAGCAAAGAACACCGCCGGGCGTTGTGGTGGGCACCCGTAATCCCAGCTACTTGGGAGGCAACTGGCAAGAAGAATCACTACAAGCAAGGACAATGTAAAAAAAAAAAAACCCAAAAAACAAGGAAACTAAAAGTGCAAGCCAACTGAAATAAAAGCAAAAAAAAAAAAATAATAATAAATAAATAAATAAAGTGGCCATTCTTAACCTCACCACTATTGACATTTTGGACCAAATAATTCTTTTCAGGGGCCATTTTGTGCATTATGGGATGTTAAGCAGTACCCCTGGCCCCTGCCCACAAGATGCCAGTAGCAGTTCTCAGTCACGATGATCCAAAATGTCTCCTTGACCCTGACAGATATTCCC
The DNA here is from genome assembly GCA_963574655.1 of Perodicticus potto. Classification (NCBI taxonomy): domain Eukaryota; kingdom Metazoa; phylum Chordata; class Mammalia; order Primates; family Lorisidae; genus Perodicticus; species Perodicticus potto. The sequence goes on along the minus strand of CAUYRH010147490.1, from coordinate 546 downwards.
TGGGAGTAAAAGTGCTATTTCAATTATAGAATAGTCATAGACCCATGGATTTAGGTCTGAGAGTTATCTGATCTCTCAGAAACTTAAGTGATTCCTTATTGTTTTAATTACAGTTCTTTTCAGCACATCTTTGGTTAACTCACAGGTCTTGTATTCTTGGCTTAACTGAGACTGTCTTGAGTCTCTCTTAAAGCTTTCAGGCCTCTATTGGCAAACTGAGGCAATTTTATCAATTGAAAGATTTTATAGCTTTTTTTTCCCTTAAAGACTTTCAGGCCTCGGTGCCTGTGGCTCAACGGGCTGGGGCGCCAGCCATGTACACCTGAGCTGGCAGGTTTGAATCCAGCCCGGGCCCGCCAAACAGCAATGACTGCTGCAACCAAAAAATGGCCGGGCATTGTGGCGGGTGCCTGTAGTCCCAGTTACGTGGGAGGTGGAGGCAAGAGACTCGCTTGAGCCCAGGAATTGGAGGTTGCTGTGAGTTGAGATGTCACGGCACCCTATCCAGGGTGACAGATTGAGGCTCTGTCTCAAAAAAAAAAAAAA